>JAODPA010009867.1:0-13621 GCA_025585075.1 Nepenthes mirabilis | reverse complement strand
CCCTTAGTGGGCCGTCAGAAACGTTGACTGGCCTTCCCAGGCTTCCGTTGACCTTTCCTTTGGCCAGCCCATTTTTGGGGTACCCATCAACTTTAATATATAAGAACTTAGATATGAATTTCATGCATTTTTATAAAAGAATGAAAAGAATTTCACATACATGTTAAACACAAACATTTTAACTATGAAATCTTATAATGTATGAGTATTTGTAACAAAAAATTCTCAAAAAGTGAGGAAAGAATATCAACAAAGGAAAGAGAATTTGGCATACATTTATCTTAACTCTAAATTATCAAAAATCTTATTTGGATTCACTTAAGTTATGTTTTTCTAGCTTCCTCTCTCTTTGTGAGGTCCAAAATCAAGAGGTTGACCAGCCTTATAGAAAAGTTGACTTGAATATATTAATTGCAACTAGAGACAAAATAAAAAAAAAAAAAGGAAGCCAAGTTATTATTTAGTTAGAATCTAACTAAATCATGACCAAATGGGGTAAGTGAACTACCTCATTACAATCTAATCATAATCCAACTAAATCATTACCAAATGGGGTAAGTGAATTACCTCATTACAATCTAGTTAGAATCCAACTAAATCATGACCAAATTGGGTAAGTGAACTATTTTATTACAATCTAGTTAGAATCCAACTAAGTCATGACCAAATGGGGTAAGTGAACTACCTCATTTTAATTTGACTAACAGTACTCGGGTAAGTAAACTAGCCCTACTTACTCTACCTAACCTTTTCCCTATAAATACCCAGCGTCTATTGAAGTAGCCAACCAATACAAGCAGAAAGGAGGGAGTGAAGGAGAAAACTTCAAAACGGTAATACTGGGCAACTCTCAGGCAAGTTACTTCAGACGTTAAGTTTTAAATTTCATACTTTTGTTTTCAAAGTAAGAACTGCAAGTTTTCCTTCTGCTTTCATGTTTAGTTCATGTTCTCTCTTTTCTACTGATTCGGACAAAAAAATGAAATCGGCATTGTAAGCGTCAATCGGCCACTTAAGCGTGAAAAAATGAAATCGGCCTTCCTTTGCATGAAGTTGAAATCGGCTCTTACATGTTGAAATCGAAACCGGCATCTTGCATGTTGAAATCGAAACCGGCATCTTGCATGTTGAAATCAAAACCGGCATCTTACATCTTGAAATCGAAACCGGCATCTTGCATGGTGAAATCGAAACCGGCATCTTGCATGGTGAAATCAAAACCGGCCCCTTGCGTGTTGAAATCGAAATCGGCCCCTTGCATGTTGAAATCGAAACCGGCATTTTGCATGTTGAAATCGAAACTGGCATCTTGCTTGTTGAAATCGAAATCGACATCTTGCATGGTGAAATCAAAACCGGCCTTTGCATGTTTAAAATCGAAATTGGCCTTTGATTGTTAAAATCGAAATCGGCCCTTTGTATGTTTGAAATTAGAATTGGCTTGCATGTTTGAAATAGGAACCGACTTGCATGTTTGAAATCGGAAACCAGCCCTTGCATGTTGAAATTAAAACCGGCAATTATGCCATGAAATCCAAACCGGCCCCTTTGCATGATGAAATCCAAACCGACCCTTTTTGCATGAAATCAAGATCGGCCTTTGCATGATGAATCAAGCCCGGCCCCTTTTGCATAATGAAATCAAGTTTGGCCATATGTGCCTTGTATTTAGAACCAGCCTCGAGGAGAAACCCAAATCGGCCTTAACATGAAATCACAACCGGCCAGCTTTATATTATGAAAATGAAATTGGCTCCCTTGATGTGAAAAGAGCTCCAGCCCTTCCTTGATGAAAATCTAAACCGGGCACTTCAAGCATGAAAATCTAAACCGACAACTTAAAGCATGGAATCTGAACCGGCCTTCCTGTATAAGAAAATGTAACCGGCCTTGTATGATATTTTAAAACTGGTTTTAAGTATATGATTTTTGAATTAAGTTTAATGATTTGAAATCGGTCTAAAGTATATGAATTTTGAACCGACTTTAAAATATCTGTAAAATCTCTGAAGGATTAATAGTGATGTTTCCGATTGATACTGAAAATGGCTTTCAGTAAGCAATAAGAAGAAAAAAAAAGTTCTGTTCTGTTATTAGATTTCTGTTCTGTTATTTTGGACTGAGGACTGATATATAGTCAGGTTTGGTTCTCCGACATACCTTAGAAGGTTATGGTGGTAATCGAGGATAACTCTGTCTATGGAGTTATATATGGTCCGCCCCTCCACAGGGCGTTACAATAAGGAGGGCAGCTTCTGTTTTGTTCTGACCGGCACCCCCACTTGATAGGGGAAAGATCTCATGAGATCATCTGTTTTGTTTAATGTCGTTGATTGTGGAGAGATGTACACAATCTATCCTCGATTATTTGCCCCCTTCGCTAGTAGGGTCTACTAGTAGAGTCCTTTACTGATAAGGATAAGATTTCTATAAAATATGGAAGTAAGACCGACTTCGGCTTTCTGAAATATGAGTACATTGATTTCGGATTTCTGAAGACCGTTTATATTTTCTAACAGTTCTGGATATGTTTCTGTATGAATCACTTCCTTATGGCATTTGTAACTTTATGTGCAATAGTATCTGTTTTGCTGAGATATGTTCCGCATACATGTTTTACTATATATCTGCATGTACCTTGTTGGACCTCGACTCACTATTTTATGTTTTTCCCCCTTCAGATGAGACTTTAGAGCTTGTGCCTGACGAGTTGGAGTGATTAGAGCTTGTCTGAAGAATTATTAAAGACTCGAAAGCTTATTTTGGAGAATATTATTGTAATGACTTATTTATGATTCATGAACTTTTATAGCTAGACGTTTTTATTGTGTATTCGGAAATGAATACTTTGGAATGAATATGAATGTTTTTGCAAGATGTTAGAGTAACTTCTGCTATGTTTCTTATGGTTAAAAGTATATCGGTCCTAGATGGCATTTATGATCCTGTGTTACAAATGATAAAAAAAAAATCTCGTTCCGTCACACTCTGTCCTCTTCTCATTCTCTCTCCTCTCTCAAAACTTTGTAGAAAATGACTAAATTTCAATTAGACTCTCCATATATATATTAAATTGGCGCTCGAACATGTATTAGTCGTGTATCAGGTGCTATGGATAAAATTTGTGGCTCACAAGCACTGCTTTGGTGCATGTCAAGTGCTGATCTCACGGGAAATTTTGCTCGAGCGTGTATCAAGCACGAGTACACTAAAAAGCGTGTTACAGAATGGGTCCTATCCATAAGGACCTTCTGTTAATCGACATACATATCAAACATAAATTAAAATGCCTAAATCTAAAACATTAAATTCTGTAGAAAATTAGACTGAGTTTCCTTTTAAAATGGGCTAGAAACCATATAAATAACCTGTATAAACAATCTTATAATAAATATAGACCACCAGGTCTCAAAATTTTAATACACAGCATAACTACAATTCATCCACATGATCAACATGTGCCATATCATCCATGACTCCAACACAATATTATAATTTATATCGAATCCAAAAGAGAGATGCCACCTAGGTACCTGGAGCAACCCAACATTTCATCGATGGAAGCATAACTAGATCCATACACATGTTTGCGGAAGCATTCTATAACATATTAAGATACAACATAATTTTAATACACAATATTCATCTAAACAATTAAATATTTTGCGTTACATTTCATCAAGACATCTAAGATTCCTGAGTTTCCGAGATCCAACTACCTTCTTAGCTATCCATTATCTCTACTCTTCTCATTGGGTTTCGGCTCATCAGTCCCTATTTGGAAGAGGTAAAAATAGCAAAAGTGAACTTTACACTCAGTAAGGTACCATGAAAATAAAATATGCAAACTTTCATGTAAAACACAAATACATATATATATATATATATGTAAGTAAAGAAACAATGCATACGCATGACTTTGAGGTTATAGTCTTGTGATCAAAATTCTTACCTTGGTTGATTTTCACCTTTCTTTTAGTCATTCTTTTCTTTAGTCTTGAATCCAATAAACATGCTAAATTTATATGATAGATTAGAATTTTACTTGTCTTTAGCATACCTTTTCTTATTATCTTGAGGGATCAGGCTTGGTAGACCCTATCAGTTGAAGGAACGAATAATTGAGGATCGATTATGATCAGGCTTGGTAGACCTTATGTGACGGAACAGATTTTTTTTTTTTTGCATTCCACCAGCGACCTCCCGGAACTGACACCAAAGTTTTGGTAGTCCGGTCTGGGCCGATCTTGCCTTCAAATCACAGGATCACAGATGCCATCTAGGACTCATACACTTTAGTCATCATCTAGGACTCATACACTTTAGTCATCATCTAGGACTCATACACTTTAGTCATCAAATATATAGTGGAAGTCAATCTAATGTCCTACTGAAACATTTATATTCATTCCCATAAAATTCATTCCTGAATATATATAGCCATAAATGTCTAATTATAAAAGTTATCAATTCTAATAGATCGTTATATTAACTGCTTCTTCGTGGCGGTCTTCCAAAAGGTGTGCTTCTGAAACCTTACAATCCTTCAGATAGGCTCTAGTCACTCTGTCTCGTCAGGCACGAGTTCTAAAATTTTATCTGAAGGGGGGGAAACAGAAAATAGTGAGTCGAAGCTTATTAAGGTACATGTAGATTTTCTCATAAAACGTTTGTGCTGTCAACAGTTACAGATACATATATAGGATATTATTCGGTCGAAATCTTACAGAACACTAAAACGGTCAATGCAGGTAATCATGCAACAAAAATATCACAAGATAACAATTAGCCGGACTATGCAAAAGTCGATTAGAAAGCCGGAACAGTTAATATAAGAATATGAAACAAGGCTGGTTATAGTATAGAAATCCTCTTTTATTGGTAAGGTTTCTGCTTAGCGGAAGGGGGCTTTAATCGAGGATAGATTGTGCACATCTTCTCACAATCATGGCAATACCTCATTGTACAAAGCCCCGAGGACGGCTCTCATTTTCTCCTTATACAAAGCCCTGAGGATGGCTATCACTACCTCCTTGTACAAATCCCCGAGGACGGCTCTCACTTTTATTATCCTCGATTATCACCATAAAATCCTAAGGCATGCCGGAGAACCTTATCTCCCAATGCTAAGGTCCGAACTTATTTTTCTTATCATAAATCCGGTACACATTTTATTTGTTCATTCTGGACAGCCATATCACAGGCCAGTTTCAAAATCACACTACAAAGCCGGTTTCAAATTTATTTTATAAGGCCGGTTTCAAATCATAATTTTCATGCGTTATTTGGGATTCCAGTTTCAAGGTTTCATTATAAATGCCGGTCTCAAATTATAATACAAGGTTGGTTTCAAAATTTACAAAAAAAATGCCGGTTTTTGATACAAGGCCGGTTTCAAAATTACAATACAAATGTCGGTTTCAAAATTACAATACAAATGCCGATTTCAATTATAATACAAGGCGGATTTCAATTATAATGCAAATGCCGATTTCAAATTTACAATATAAATGCTGGTTTCAATTATAATACAAGTCCGGGTTTAATTATAATGCAAATGATGGTTTCAAATTTACAATATAAATGCTAGTTTCAATTATAGATTCCAGTTCGTATTTCATGCGTCACTTCACATTACAACTGCCGGTTTTAAATTTCATGCAATGCTGGTTTTAATATTTCATATTTCGCTTCACAGCCAATTTCAAGTTACTTTTCAAATGCCGGTTTCAATTATAATACAAATCAAGGCTGGCTTTAAATTCGAGTAATGCAAGTGACATACAAGCCGGTCTACGTTTTCATTTTCATGTACTCTAGTTTAAACATGAATTTAGCAGAAAGTAGAGGGCAGAAGGCAAAAAGTATGAATTCAAACTAGAATACACTTTATCAAACAATAATTAAAACAACATGCATTTAATCTAAATCGGAAGGGAAAACTGGCAGTTTTTAAAGCTAGAACTTTGGAGACGGAAGTATGTTTGCAAAGCATGAACTTTAAAAAACTAGGGCACACTTGCAAACTAACTTAAAAAGAGTGATCGTCCGAAGTACACTTGCAATATTTTGAAGTTAGAAACAGAGTGTACAATTGCAAACGAACTTAAAAAGAGTGATCGTCCGAAGTACACTTGCAATATTCTGAAATTAAAAATAGAGTGTACACTTGCCTGACAGTCATCCGCCCACTCCTACGGACTTGAAGCTTTCTCTCCTTCTCTACTCCTTACTGTTCCTTCTTGCCAGTGCTCATACTTACTACTTTGACCGAAGCTGAGTATATATAGAAGAGGGGTTAGGTAGAGTAAGTGGGGGTAAGTTACCTACTTGGTACTTCTTCTCAAAGGTTAGGCGGGAGTAAGTAGTTTAAGTTACTTACTTTGGTACTTCTATTCAGACGGTCAACGGGGTGGTTCACTTACTTCATTTAGTTGGGGTCTAGTTGGGTTCTAACTAATTAGGAAAGTTGGTCATTGTCTTTAGTTATCCTTAATTTATTCTGGTCAACTCTTTAGTCAATGCTCAGAGTCAGCCATCGTTTTACTTCATTTATTCAAGACCAGTCAACCTTTCTCAAGGCCGGTCAACTCTTTGGTCGGTCAATATTTTGACGCTAGTCAACATCCGGTCAACATCACAAGTTTCGGTCAACCTTTACTCAAAGCCTGTCAACATTCTAAAAGCCGGTCAACCTTACAAATTCGGGTCAATATTTTCTTGTCATCTGTTCCGGACTTCAAGCAGTCCGGCCTTCTGTGGCACAAGCTTCTCCGATTTAAAGTGACATAAGGCCATTCCGGTATTGAAATGTATAAGGCTACTCCAGCCTCCGGATTTCATTTTTGACATTTTTACTTCAAATTTGAATCTCCTTCCTATTTTTAAGACGAAAACAAAAATATACTCTTGGTTTTAATATTTTATTCCGATTTTAAGCTCTTTTTTTGATTTCGGGATCTCACAATTCTCCGCTACTTAAAAAAATTTCATCCTCGAAATTTAGATGGGGTTACATACCTTAAACAAACAAGTGAGGATGCTTGCTTCAGATTTCTTCTTCTCATTCCCAGGTAACTTCTTTAGGTGAGTGATTCCTCCATAGGATCTTTACTAGAGGAACCGTCTTCGTACACAACCTTTGCTCCTTTCGGTCGAGAATTTGCAGTGGCTCCTCGATATAGGATAGATCCTTATTGATTTCTAAGGGTTCGAGTTCAATCATGTGAGTAGGGTCATAAGCATACTTCTAGAGCATGGATACATGGAACACGTCATGCACTTCCGTCAAACTTGGCTGTAGTGCTAATCTGTATGCCACTTCTCCGATATTTTCTAAAATCTCAAAAGGGCCAACAAATCGTGGCTTCAATTTTCCTTTCACTCCAAACCGTGACGTTCCTTTGGACTGCGAGACCTTCAGAAAGACGAAATCTCCTATCTCAAAGCTTAATTCTTTCCTCCTTCTATCTGCATAACTTTTTTGTCTGCTCTGAGCAACCCTCAAATTACCATGGATCAGTTTGATTTTCTCAGCCGTTTCATTTACAATTTCGGGACCCAAAATCCTATTATCTCTAGTCTCCTCCAAGTGAATTGGTGACCTGCACTTTCTTCCATACAGAGACACGAAGGGTGCCATACCAATACTAGTCTGATAACTGTTATTATAAGCAAACTCTGCCAGTGCTAGGTAAGTATCCCAAGTTCCTTTTATTTTCAATACAGAAGCCCTCAACATATCCTCAAGAATCTGGATAGTACGCTCAGACTTGCCATTTGTTTGAGAGTGGTAAGCAATACTGAATTTCAATTCGGTCCCCATTTCCTTATGCAAACTCTTCCAAAATCTTGAGACAAAATGGGGGTCACTACAGATACAATGGAGGTAGGGATTCCATGTAGCCTTATGATCTCATTCACATACAGTTGAGCCAATCTATCATGTGAATACGTTGTTCTGATTGCCAAGAAGTGGGCTGACTTTATGAGCCGGTCAATTATAACCCAAACAGTGTCGTGATTTCTTGGGGTCCTTGGCAGACCTAATACGAAATCCATGGCGATATCTTCCCACTTCCAGCTAGGGATCGGCATCGGTTGTAACAACCCGGATGGTTTTCTCCTTGCTGCCTTCAATTGTTGACTTATGAGGCACTTCTCCACATAGGCCATGATGTCTCTCTTCATGTTCATCCACCAGAACGTTTTCTTTAACTCTTGATACATTTTATTTGTTCCGGGGTGAATGGTATATCTAGATCGATGGGCTTCTTTTAGAATCTTCTCCTTCAACTCCTTATCGTCTGGGACACATAATCGATCTCTAAATCTCAATACTCCGTCCGTTTGGACACTGAATTCAAATCGGGATTCCTTACTCAAGTCATTTGCAATTTCTATAAGAAACAGATCATTGACTTGCTTCTCCTTGATTTCACTAACAATCTCCGGTTGGATTTGAAGATAGGACAGGAGCATCCTATTACCCTTAGCAAATCGCTGGATATTACATTGCTTTAGATAGTCCAACAACTCTATCTGTTTGATTTGAATTTGAGCCGCAAATCTTAGCCGTCGACTTAAAGTATCAGCAACCACATTAGCCTTTCTAGGCTTATATTGTATCTCACAGTCGTAGTCCTTTAAGAAGTCGAGCCACCTCCTTTGCCTTATGTTAAGCTCTTTCTAGAAAAATAAATACTTCAAGCTTTTGTGATCGGAATACACTAGAAACTTTTTACCATATAGGTAATGTCTCTAAATTTTTAAAGAAAACACCACGACAGCAAGCTCCAAGTCATGGGTAGGGTAGTTCTTTTTATGAACCTTTAGTTGCCTAGATTCATAAGCTACCACCTTACTGTGCTGCATCAGTACACATCCCAAGCCTACTTTGGAGGTGTTACAATACACTTTATAACCTCCTGATCCTTCTAGAATTACCAATACTGGAGTAGTAGTCAGGCGATCCTTCAGCTCCTGAAAACTCTGATCACACTACTTAGTCCATTCAAATTTGACTTCCCTTTTCAATAATCGAGTCAGGGGCATAGCAATTTGTGAAAAATTTTCCACAAACCGTCGATAGTAACCTACCATGCTTAGAAAGCTTCTAATCTCTATTACAGAAGTTGACTTACTCCAGTTAATAACAGCCTTTACTTTCTTTGGATCCACAGAGATACTATCACTAGAAATCACATGTCCCAAGAACATCACCTTCTCTAGCCAAAACTCACATTTTCCTAACTTAGCATACAACTTTTTCTCACGAAGCACTTGAAGTACTATCCTCAGATGGGTTTCATGCTCCTCATAATTTTTGGAATAGATTAGAATATCATCAATAAAAATCACCATAAATTTATCCAGATATTGTCTGAATACTCTATTCATTAGGTCCATAAAGGCAGCAGGGGCATTTGTAAGTCCAAAGGGCATAACAGGAAACTCATAGTGGCCATATCTTGTTTAGAAGGTAGTTTTGGCTACATCTTCTAGCTTAATCCTCAATTGATGATAATCCAACCTCAAATCGATCTTTGAGAATACCTGGGATCCTTGTAATTGATCAAACAAATCATTAATACGTGGTAGAGGATATTTATTCTTGACTGTAATTTTGTTTAACTCACGATAATCAACACATAGCAGCAATGACCCATCTTTCTTTCTTACAAACAAAACTGGTGCTCCCCAAGGAGACACACTTGACCTAATAAAATCTTTGTCCAACAGCTCCTGTGATTACAACCTTAATTTCTTCAACTCAGCCGGAGCCATTTTATAGGGGGTCTTGGAAATTGGTCCGACACCGGAAATGATAGAAATCTCAAACTCAATCTCCCGATGCGGGGGCAATCCAGGCAACTCCTCGGAAAATACATCCTCAAGATCGCAGACGACTTGGATGTCTTTAGCTGGCACCTCGTGACTCCCAGTGGTGCAGGTATAAGCCAAGTAGGCTTTACATCCGCTTTTTACTAGATGTTTAGTATGTAAAGTCGAGGTCGTTACAGGCATCTCCTTTTTCTTGATGCTTTAAAGTAAAAAGGTTTCTGTCCCAAGGATACTAAAATAAACATTTTTTCTAAAACAAACAATAGTGGCATGGTTCTTAGCCAGCTAATCCATCCCTAGAATCACGTCAAAACCTCCCATGTTTAGTAGTACCAAATCTACAACCAAACATCTCCCATCTACTTCCATCACACATCCAGGATATATAACATCAGTCACTACGGGGAATCCAGTAGTGGTACATATCGATAATTCATAATCCAATATGCAAGGAACAGTAATAATATGACATGCAAAATGTGGAGAAACAAAAGAGTGGCCAGACCCGGAGTCAAATAAGATAGATGCAAGAACTCCACAAACAGGAAGAGTACCTTCCACGACATTTGGCAATACCTCTAGCTCCTAAATAGCCATTGCGAAGGCCTTAGCCCGAACAGTAGGCTTTCTCCCTTCTAGTTTTGGGTAATCCTTGATCATATGGCCGTGCTGTCCACATTTGAAACAAGCTCCTGTTGCCCGGCAGCACACTTGCCCTGGATGTATCTCCCCACAGGACGTGCAGTGCGCAGTCGATGCCCTAGAATTAGCCATTGACTGAGCCGACGCAACACCCTTCCCTTTCTCAGTTGTCCTTGTCTTCTTGGATGACCCAAGAGATCCCCCAGCAGATCCGCCACCAATACCTGCCTGGCTAGCTGTGACGAACCGGGTTATTTTTCCTAATAACCCCTCCATCAATAAACTAATATAATTTAATATTTAATAATTTCTGTAGAAAATTGGGCAGAGTTCCCTTTGTAACTTGAACATTTGCCAAAATACAAGTACCTGTAAGAAACTCTGTTCAATTTTCACAAACATATTCAACTTTACACACAAGATCTCAGATCCACTAAACTCTATAGTGGCACCGGCATCATAACTCAGGTATGATGTCGGTTGAGGTAAAGATGCCAACTAAAAGAACCCATACATTACCACAAATATAAACTGCGGAAGCATGATAACCATAGTATACAAAAATCAAAATCATTTATCCACAACGCTCCCATGCCATACATAATCAGACTAGATCCTCGAGTTTTCTTCAAAATCCACGTGGCCTATCTTGCTTCTTGGTCCTATTCTGTTTCGTCGGGCATTAGGGCATTTTCATTTGAAAAGAGAGAGTGCAAGGGTGAGCTTATCGCTCAGCAAGTATAGTCATACATCACTATCAAACTGTGGATAATATAAACATGACAATGAAAAGGGGTATCATGCAATTGAATTATCATAACATATGGAAGGGAAAGAACATTCAATTAACATTCAATTACCGTTTAACTTATGTTTTCACATTTTTTTTCTTTTTAATCTTTGCGGACCAGGGCCAGTAGGTCGTACTAGCAACGATGCGAGAGAACGAGGAAAGGATCATGATACTCCTCATGATCTAAGGCCGTGAGGGCTTATTCTTAGACCCAGCCGGGGGGTCGTCTGCATATCGTATCAATACATCATATCATCATGTCAATAATCGCCCCATTCCCCCGGGGTACCAGGGCAGTCCTCGTTCTTCCACAATAGTATCCCAAGGCGTGACACGGCCATTACTCGCTCACACAAGTGACCAGAATACGCGGCCAAAGTATTCTTCGGGTTTCTACCAAGATGAATGTGTCAAACCAGAGAATACTACCCATCTAGAAGTCCATGGTCCTAGTTTCATGATTCCATTTCTATTTTTTTTTTCATTTCCATTTGAGGGAAAGTCCACCATATCCATTTTTGCCGTATCTCCCGCCATTTGGGAGGTTTCATCATACACATATCACATTGTGGACTTCCCTCCATGTACTCATTCAGTTCTCATTTCTTTTTGGAACTTAAGCATGTTTTCACATTTCCATTTATATGCATCTTTATCATAATTCATGAGAGAACTTTAGATTTCTTACCATTGACAAGCCATCCATATTGGGGTCCTCCGGAGCCCGTTTTGATACAACCGATGTACAATTTATAACTTCAAGCTTACATTATTTGCATTTGGGACATGCCGATTCATACTTTGAGATCAAATTAACATTATTTGGAGAAGAAAATACAGTGAATCTGAATCTGCCATGAGATTAGGGTTTGGTGGTACCAAACTGTTCAATTTGGAGCTTTATTCAGTCAATAAGTCATAGATTCCGTGATCAGACATGGGTTATAAACTATTTATATTTTGGGTGTGGGTATTGAGACGATAATACCCGATGAAGAATGAATAAAAAGCATAGAAGAACAAATAGTGAGTATGAAAACACTTGCCTCGACGCGTGCTATCACTTTGAAAACTGGGTCTCGGTCGAATTCGGACTTTACACCTCAATTTCTCCCTTTCTCTCTCTAGGTTGGCGTCCTCTCTCTCTCTCTTGGCCTGAACACTTCTGGAAAAGTGTGGGGAAAGAGTGGAAAATCGTGAGAATTCGTAAGCTGGCTGGGTATATATACTGCTCGGGCCGCTCGAGCGCTCGCGAGCGACCAGCGAGCGCCAAGGTATTCTGGAGGCTTCGGGAAAATTCGCCAGGGCGGCTGGCATGCGCGAGAAGATTCTAGAAGCGCCGCTCGAGCGGGCTTCGAGCGAGCATCGAGCGGACTAGTTTCTGGTTTTATGGCTCAAGCGGGAATCGAGCATGCATCGGGCGGGACAACTTCTGGTTCTATGGCTCGAGCGAGGCTCGAGCAGTTAGCCCGCCAACGATACTTTAACCACAATTTTCGAAGATTTTCTTCCAAATTTCTTCCAAGACTCTTATTTAGGTATCCATTATGTTATTTATTGTTTTACTGATTGACTCACGAATTGGGAACCTCACACTAGCTGCCCTCTTCTTGTAGAATTTAACAATGTTGAAAATTGAAGAACATTACATACCTTGAAAAAGATGGGGATACTTTTCCCGAACCTCGTCTTCTCTTTCCCATGTTGCTTCTTCACGGGAATGGTTCCGCCATAATACTTTAACAAGAGGGATTACTTTTGAGCGCAGAGTTTGTTCTTTGCGGTCAAGAATTTCTATCGGTTCTTCCACATAAGATAAGTCCTCATTGATAGCCAAGGGACTATAGTCAATCACGTGCGTGGAGTCATAAACATATTTTCTCAACATCGAGACATGAAAAACATTATGCACCTCGGCTAGGCTAGGTGGCAATGCCAATCGATATGCTACTTCGCCAACTCGCTCGAGGATCTCAAATGGTCCGATGAAGCGTGGTTTTAATTTTCCTTTAACACCAAATCTGGAAACTCCCTTCCATGGTGCCACCTTAAGGAAAACAAAGTCGCCGACTTCAAATTTGAGCTCAGCTCTCCTTTGATCGGCATAACTTTTCTGCCGACTCTGGGCAATCTTCAGTTTTTCAATAACTACTGCAATCTTTTCTGATGTTTCACGGATTATATCAGGGCCTAGCAGGCGCCTATCTCCTGTCTCTTCCCAGTGTATGGGTGATCGACACTTCCTGCCGTAAAGTGCCTCAAAGGGGGCCATTCCGATACTCGCCTGAAAACTGTTGTTGTAGGCGAACTCGGCTAGCGCTAAGTGATCATCCCAATTTCCTT
>JAODPA010009856.1:0-13622 GCA_025585075.1 Nepenthes mirabilis | reverse complement strand
TATTATAATTATAGAGGTGGGAAGACAAAAAGCAATTCTTCCCTTTGGCATCATATTGTTGGCCATGAATCACCACTCCAAGGCCTACTACTCATTGCCAATTTTGATTCCATTGAATAAAATTCAACTCTTTGAAGTATCTTATCCTCTGTGCTGGCGTGGCCTAAAGTACGCACGATGCATAGGATAAACAGGCTTGCATTATGTGGCAGACTTCACTTTTCACACTAGGAAAAGCCTAAAAATCCGGACTTTCTCGCATAACATTCAGAAATATCAAATTTGTTGTGTGTTTGTCTAAATCAAAGTAGGCCCTCTCTTCATCTCTCTCGCTCTCTCTCTGGGAAAGTTCTTTACTTGTCGAAATTGGGAGGAAATGGGATTGAAAGCGATTCAAAAATTTGAGCTTCTTCCTCAGTAGTATACTGACAGTGGCAGAGTGAAGAAGTGAGCAAATAGTGAAAATTCATCACTTTCTCTCTCTTACCACAACCCCAAACACAGCCCTTTTTTTCTCTGTCTATTCCTGAACCGTTTCCCTTCCTGTCGTCATATCTTGTGTAAGAAAAGAATTCTTCGAACTTCAATTCCTCCGAAATAAAAAAATTTCTACATCAATTCAACTCCCTCTAAATTCTGTTGTTATTGTCAACTATGTCTTCAGATATTAGTTAAACTAGGTGATATTTTTTTCCAATCCAGAGCTAAAGAGGAGGCTTTCTGTCAAGTTTGAGCTATCATTTCGTGTTTTTGTTTCGCTTTTTGTGTAATGGCTTATAGTTTGAAAAACGATGTCTTCGATGTGAATTGTATAATTGGTGAGTTTGAGTAGGTTTATGTGATTTTGATTAGTTTGAAGACTGTGAATTGTTTTAAGTAGGACTAGTTATTAGTTCTCTTTTTTTGAGTGAAAATGGGAACTGGTTGCCTGCTGCTACCGATGGTTGGTCCGCCAATAAAACGGCGTGCTGGATTAAGGAGGAAACAGGCTGGCAGGGGTTCATATAGAGGAAGTTAGGGTTAGGAATTGGGGATAAATTAGGGATTGGCTTTTGTCGGAGATTAATATTTGTCTAACAAACCTGTGGGGTGTGCAAGTTTCCTTAGTTGGGGGGGCGTTAGAATTTGGATTTTACTGGCGAGGTAATGGCTACACACTTACAACAATTGCTCCAGAGCCTATGCTTTGACTCGGAGTGGAATTATGCTGTATTATGGAAGCTCGAACATCGTGCTCGAATGTATGTATATCTTTTGATATCTGTGCATAATGCCCAAATCATGGATTTCATATTAGTTGATTTCATATGCTCTTGTTGCATTTGTTGTAGTCACAGAATCGCCTCTTGTATAATGCAAGGTAAGACTGCGTAGAACATATTTAAAGTGATTCGACTTTTTCTGGACCCTATGCATTGCAGTAACTTCATACACTGGGCTTCCCTTTTTGTTGGATTTGTTTTGCTTTTTGGTTATGAATGAGCATGAACCATGTTGTCACATTTGAAATATCTTGTGCTCTTTCAGGAAAAGGAAGTAGGATGTGTGAATGTGCTAATATGTACATATACGTATACATATACATATGCACATATATTATATTGGTGATGCATAAGTTCATGTTCAAATCTCTCCTCAAATAGCTAGTGACTAGATTTGGACTTACAGATAATTTTTTTTCTTTTTTTAATAATGAAGTTTATAGGTAGAATATGAAAATTTAGTTGGCTTCTTGATTTGAAAGGGGAACGAACGGAGGGATGAGTTGATTACATTAAATGTAGGCATCGACATTGTCCTAGTTAGAGTAACACAACTGGATAAGATACCATATACGGTGTTATGCGAATTGGATAACACACTTATCGATGCATGTGTCTATATATATGTATGTATTAACAAGGTTTAAAACGACCGCAAAGATGGATTTGCAGGTGAGAATGAAAAAAAGACTAGTCGTTAGAGTGTCTTAAAAGTTCACTATATAAAATCTTACAAGATTTCCAAGTAGAGGTGGATCCTGGTTTATGTGCCACTCATAATATCTCAGAATTCTAAGTTTTTGGCATTGGCAGTTCCTGAACCTTCATTTATGTGCTTATGTCATTAGTTTGCTCCAAATGAAATTTAATGCAGGGTACTGACTTGGGAGGATGCTTACTACCACAATCCTGGGGATCATGGCTCTTTGGATAATAAGTGCTTGAGTGAAGCATTTGAAAACTTACATGATGGGAATTTTCCACATGATCCTCTTGGCTTGGCCTTGGCAAAAATGTCATACCATGTATATTCATTAGGGGAAGGGTATGATTCTATTCATCAATGCTTATTGCAATCATCTTTGTGGTTTCACATGTTGATCCCTTAAGTAAAAGGGTGTTTGCATGTGGCTATATCGTCCTTGCATGAAATGAAATATCAGCTGATATATGTCGGTATCTAGCCCTCTGATATTGCGACAAAATCATTATATGTTTTCTGCTGCTTGACAAGTTCTGATTTGCAAAAAAAAAAAAAAAAAAAATCATTTAATATTGTTTATTTATCACTCTATATAGTCATGATCAATATCCATGTCAATATTTTCATTCATGCTTCCGTGTGAAAGTTTTGAAATAGCTGAATTCAAAAGCTTGCACTAATTTACTCTTGAACAGGATTGTTGGACAGGTGGCTGTCACCGGAAAGCATCGATGGATTTTTGCGGAGGAACAATTAATTCATGGCTCATCATCTGAGGTAAATTATCCTAATTCAATGGTATTGAAATGGTTGTATTCATGTTCATATTGGAAAGTTCACTTTATTGACATTTCTCCATAGTTGCATATTATTTATTTAATTTTTATAGTTTATATTTTCTCTGACTAATGTTTCTGCTTTCCAGCACAGTGATGGGTGGCAAGCTCAGTTTTTCGCTGGCATTCAGGTGTGCCTTACTACTTGAAATGTACTTTGAATTTGTGCTAATGGGAGTTAGCTGTTTCTTTATGATGAATAAGGCACATAGATTGAAGGGGAGCTTTTGTGCTACAGTGGAGTTATCACCATGTGACCTGAGGGTCATGGGTACGAGCTGTGGAAACGGCATTTTGCATAATGCAAGGAAAGACTGAATGTAACACATCCAAAATGGTCTCACCATTCCTTGGACCGTGCATATAGCCGGAGCTTCTTGTAGATTGCTTTCTTTTATTAGTAAGGCACATAGATTGAAGGGAACCTCTATGCAACAATAGAATTATCGCCGTCTAACTTGAGAGTCATGGGTTTGAGTTGTAAAAACAGCTTTTTGCGTAATGCAAAGAAAAACTGTGTACAATAAATTCAAATTGTCTGACCATTTTACGGACCCTGCATATAGTGAGAGTTTCTTGCACATGGCTGTCTTTTTTGAGTAAGGCACATGGATTATGGAACAATGATGCAGATTTTTCTGTTTTGCAGACCATTGCTGTTGTGGCTGTTGTTCCACATGGTGTAGTGCTGCTTGGCTCCCTGAATAAAGTAAGTTACGGCTGACAGCAGTTTTTGGGATTCCTAATTCATGCGTATTTTCTTCTATCGAATAACATTTCATTCTGAAGACAGTTAAAATAGGCAAAGGAAAACTACGTGTTACAACAATAATAACAATAAAGCTTTAAGCCCCTGCTAAGTTGGTTCTGCTATGTGGATCCACCTTTGCTATACTACTCAATTTAATGTAACATTTCGTGAGAATAGAAGCAATTTTATATCATTTTTATGATCTCATTTGAAGTTTTTATAAATCTACGTCTTCATTTTTTTCCTCTAAGCATAATTAACTTGCATTTTTTAAATTTGTTTCTTTGTGTGATGCAAAATAACTTTTCTTCTAAAAGTTATCACAATTATCTTTGTGTAGTAGTTTCCAGTTGGATCACTTTATAGCTCAAAAACCTCTTAAGAAACAAACAGAACAGATTGAAAGACCAAATAATTTATGTTGAAAAGAGTCATCTGAAGACAGGACATGGCCTGGGAAAGGAAATCTACATATCAAAGGCTGACATAAGATGCTGGTTTGCATAAAAGAGGATATGCTATCTAAGGAAAATTCAGAATATAAGTTGAGAGGTTATAAATTTTTCACGGTGTTAAAATAAGCTAAGGAAAGCTACACACTAGGGTGTAAAATAACTTAGATCAATAATAACAAAACCTTAAATCCTACTAAGTAGGCTTATTATGTGAATCTATTTTTGCTAAGAAGCACAGACACCGACACGGGACACGGACATGACATCGATATGCCGACACGCTATTTTTTATAAATCAAGGACATAACATGCCAGGGACATGTAAACTAAAATAATGATTTATATTTTTTTAATTGATGAATTTATATGTAAATAAATAATTTATTTACCAAATACCCATTATTTACACTTATTTATTTAAAATTATAAATAAATTTATAATATTTTAATATAAATTTATCAAATACCTATAAAATTATCTAATATATCTAAAGTGTATCCGAAACGTGTCTGACGTATCCGGAACGTATCCAAACGTGTCGGAGCGTGTCTGGGGCTTGTCCGAGACGTGTCTGGAGGGTGTCTGAAAAAAAAAATTTGGACACGTGTCTAAACGTGCCTAGAAAGTGTCGGTATCAGATATGTATCGGACATTGACACGTTAAGGTCGGGAGAGTGTCCGTGCTTCATAGTATTTTTGTTGTGCTACACAATTTAGTGCAATACCCTCCGAAAATAGAAATAATTTCAAATGATTGTTATTTTCTTATTTTAAGTTTTCCTAAATCTTCCTCTTCCTTTCGTACCTTCTTTAACTTGTTTCATTGCCTTGTGTGAAATAACTTGTCTGCCATAAGTGATCAAAATTATTCTGTGTGTGTAGTTTCCTGTTGGATCACTTAGACGATAGTCATTACATCTTATGTAAATGTGTTCAACATATAGATAAAAAACATCTTAAGAAACAAAAAGAACAGATTGAAAGACCAGATGATTGTGGTTGAAAAGAGTCATTAAGCGGCAGGACATGGCCAGGGAAAGGAAATCTAGGATGGTGTTAACTTTGAAAAATACATTGGTATGTCACTCCGCATATCAAATATTGATGCCATAATTATTTATGTGAATGCCAAGTTTCTTTGTGGGGGATGCTTTTGCACTTGTTGGATCCTCTGGGGATATTGCCATCTCAACAATTCTTCAGCAGCTCTACAATTTGCCAATGGTGTTGTTCAGCTTGTATAATGCTTCTTAAATCATAATGTTTTACTTTATTTTTCTCTTATTATCCATCCTGTAAGTAGGTTAAGGAGGATATGAACCTGGTGACCCATGTCAAAGAGATCTTTTCTACTCTCCAAGATTCCTCAGCAAGTCATCTCTATAGCCCAATAAGAAGCAGCCTTCAGAGTTTCTTGCATTTGGTATGATTCTTTCCCAATCCCTCCCCCTATCTTTTCGTTTCTTTTTTCATGCTTTGGTGTCTAAAGCTTAGCTCCTTTACCAGTCAGATGCTTCTACAAGGAGTCTGCCTCAGGAGTTTCTTCATGAATACCTACTCGATCTCGGCAAAACTGTGAACAGGAACCTCTCTTCCCCTGTAATTTCCTCTCTCTGGAAACAAGGTGATAATTCTTATGCTGCCACACCGCCTACTGTCCCTCTGTGTCAGGAAGTTGGATTGGTCAGGAACAAGGGGAAAGCATCATCCATATCGGGTCTTCAACATGTCAAAACATCTCAATCAATTTTTGATAAACAAGTATCAGTGGATCTGCTTAGTGATAACCTGTTTGGTCCATCTTCACAGAGTTTCACAACAAAAAATAGTAGCTTATATGATGCTATGTTTTCGGGCGATAAATCTGGATTAGAATGCCAAAACTTCCCATTGGAACAGCTTGTGTCTGCTGCTTTCAATAGAGTGGTGTTTGACGGTGAAGGCCGTCCTCCTGAAGAATTATTGGATCGATTGTTATCTTCAGAGCAGCAAGTACAGATGGATGAAGGAAAGAATATGGAAATCCAACCAGTATTTAGTTGTTTGGACACCTTAAATTCTTCTTTTAGTTGCTCTGCAGGCTATGAGTTGCATGAAGTATTAAAACCAGCTTTTCGAAAACATGATCATCCCTTGTGGGAGGCAGAAAAGCTTGAAACTGGAGCAGCTTCTGAGATGCTAGAGGGAATGGAAAGTTGCATGCTTTCATCAGACTCGGGCTCTGATCATCTCCTAGAAGCTGTGGTAGCTAATTTTTGCAACAAGGATTACACTGCTGTGAGTGGAAAAACGTTTTCTGCATCTGCAGACTCATTATTGACAACAGGGAAAATGCTCGGACCTTCTAGTAGCATTAATAACACAATTGGTTCAGCATCTTACCCAATTGACTGCTCCTCACTTCTAGCAGAAAGTACACAAGACTGTTTGAATTCATCAGAGTCTTACAGTCTTAGGTCTTCAAACAGGCTTCCATCACCAAGTCCTACGGCTAGCAAAGAGCAGTTGGTGAGGCCAATTGATCCAGCTAAAGCCAACAAGAAGAGGGCTAAACCTGGTGAGAGCTGTCGGCCACGCCCAAGAGACAGGCAACTGATACAAGATCGTGTTAAGGAGCTGAGGGAGCTAGTGCCCAATGGATCAAAGGTAACTTCCTGCTTTTGATACATTTTGAATGGTAATTTCCATATGTCATATGCACTGAGATTTTTCAGTGTATTTATGCAGTGCAGCATTGATTCGTTGCTGGAGCGCACTATCAAGCACATGTTGTTTCTCCAAAGCATCACTAAACATGCGGACAAGCTTAAAGATTGTGCTAAATCAACAGTAAGGCCTAAGATGATATTTTTTGTGTCTTCTTTTCTCCATCATGATTGTTCAATGATACTTCTTGGCCAGATGATGACTGTCCTTCCTCCATCCAAAGTACAACGACATCAAAACCCTAAATTTCATGATATGGGATCTGCAGTAGGAATTCTCTTTTTCCATTTGGCTCAGTTTATGTATCTTTTGAAATTTGAACCATAGCTAAATCATTCTTTACTACCAAACTCCATGTTTTTCTGCATTATATTTCCCTTTTTTACTGTCCAGATAGCAACCAAATCACTCTCTCTCACTGCCTATGCATAATTTGGCTTTCGTGTCATGTTGGAACCATCTTAGATGTCCTCCCATCATTAAAACTAGATGGTTTAGTTGTGGAGTTTTTTTTTGGCTCGAATCCGCTCACCTTGGTTTGTAGCGTGTCATTGGTATGCTGTACATGTTTCTATTAAGGACTAATTTTTTTCAGTCTTACATCATGCATTTAACTATTTACCATCACTCCATAAACTAAGAATAGAAACTGTGTTTACCATTCTTTTGCAAAACCATATTCTGTATATTTGCAAAATTTACATCTTATTTATGCACATATAGATTTGCAATAAGGATGTGGGAGTCCTAGGATGCTCCACGTATGAGCAGGGTTCAAGCTGGGCAGTGGAGGTGGGAGGCCGAATGAAAGTTGGTCCAATTGTGGTTGAAAATCTAAATATCACAGGGCAATTGCTGATAGAGGTATGTATATGTCTGGAATTACAGAGCAACTCCATTTCACCATGTGTGTAAGCAAAAACAAGGCAGTTCTCTTAAAGAATAGCTTGAAATATGAATAATAGTTAAATCGTGAGAAAGAGTTGAATTAGAGTATGATAAAACTAAAAAAAAGACAGCACATTTAGCTTGAATTAGAGTTGCCCCATGAAAAAGGATCCTTTCTGTCAGAAAAGGTTAAATTAGATTATGATAAAACTGAAAAAAACCCAGCACATTTAGCTTGAATTAGGGTTGCCCCCCATGGAAAAAGATCCTTTCTGTCAGTGTTTTACTGCTTAACATATTGATTTCGGTATGTACAGATGTTATGCAAAGATTGTGACCATTTTCTAGAGATAGCAGAAGCTATCAAGGGCTTGAACCTAAACATTCTGAAAGGTATAACAGGCAGCCATGGCAAGAAAACATGGATGCGGTTCATCATTGAGGTAAAATCCTAGTTATGAGAATTTACAATTTGATTAGCGGTTGCATCTAAATTTGCACGGCCATCTTACTGATGCAATTTTGAGCTTTGGCATGAAATTAATTGGTTTAAATCATGGAAACAGTCTTTCAATAATATAGGGATAAGACTGCATGGATATGACCCTCCTGAAATCTTTAGTACAAGAAGCTTGGTGTACTAGGCTAATCCTTTATCTTATTGATACTATTAATTTTTCCATTCACATACAAAAGAGCAATGCAAATACTGTCTTTTAGTGTTCTTTATAGTGAAGGATATAATATATATTTTACATGTACCTTTTGGTGGGAAACCTGACTGATCAGAATATTAACGTGCATGAGTATAGTTGGGAAATTTACTGCTAATTCTTTGCACCGATTAGTTGATTGGGGATTTCTGTCACATGTAGATTTTTATTTTCACTAGAATTTGATGTTATCTGTTAAATTTGACAGAAGCAATATCTTTGAGCTTTTCAGAAAAATCTTTATCCGACATGTTGATAATAGAAATTAACACGATCTATTTGGCAAAGTATTTTGATTTAACTACTAGAAACAGTTCTGCAAAAGCTTTACTCAAAACAGTTCTACAAGCTAGTCCAGACTGACCTTTAGTCTGATACTGTTTTTCTCCGTTTATTACATCAATACTGCCACAAGATTAAGTAACTCTGATCTTATAATACATTCAAGAATGAACAATGCATTTAAACAAAAAAATATGTTATATTTAATGTCTTATGTACGGCTCAACTTAGTGCATAGGGCTGAGGTTTTTTTTTCCCGGGTAAGTGGAATCCGCCTTCTATCAATTGTGCCAAAACATTCATCACCCACCTCATAAATGTAAAAGGTAGAGGAACAACGTTTTTGAACTGTAGGAAACATAAGCAGGATTCTACCTACCGTATGAATGATATTAAATTTTGTTATTTTCTTCTGCTAAGGGTATAAATATCCACATGAAACTCTAATTTCCATAATCTCATTTACTCCTATATTCTCTCTCCCTAATTCTTGTGTAGTTGATGTTATGATTCTTGAATGTAAAAGCTCTCTGTTTAAAATATGTACTATAAGTATCTAGGGTGCTGTCAAAGTGAGCACTTATTACATTACTTAAAACTTGTAATGTATTTAAATGGAAATCTGACTAGCTTTGTTTGCTCAGTAAAGCGGATTTTCAAAACCACCAATTATGGTTCTGACATAGGCAGGCTCTTCCTATAGGCATAAACGAAAACTAGAACTGATTTTAAGGTTTCACTAAAAGCCGGAACCTGAACTAGAATTCAAGAAACAGCTGCCAGTTCTTGCGCTACTCGCCCCTATAGCGAGATGTTTTGCATAATATCATATTTTGGTTCCTTATTTCAGCTTCCCATGATACCAATGTCATGAAAGGACTTCTTATACGGAATTGAGACATGATATAAGTCTTCATTTATGGAATTTTAGCAGTCATGAAATATCCTAGCATAGCCAGAAATGTTCTACTACAGACTTGAGGCAGTTTGATTGCCTTACATTGTTGGCGAAATATTGAATGCATAACATTTGCAGGGTCAGAACAACAGGAGCATGCATAGGATGGACGTCTTGTGGTCACTCGTCCAGATATTGCAAGCAAAAGCTGCTGTCTAATGGCTATTCCTGGTTTTATAGATGAGACTGTCATTTAGGTCCTTTTAAATGTTACGTGAGTTTGTTGCCTTTTGCATGAAATAGTAAGACATTTGGGTCTTCTTTGCTTATTTTCTGTAAAAACCAAAAACTAAAAAAAATAAAAAAAATAAAAAAAAACAAAAAAGGGCTCTGTTTTTGCTCTCTTCTGTAAAATGAAGAGAGTATGTGTTAGTGAACAACTCCAGAGTTGTCAGTCTCGAATTTTACTGTTTTCCCATGAAAAGAAATATCAGTAACTTGTCCTCTTATACTAATATTTTTTGATGCATCGACAAAATCACTATGTTATCATAACGTCAATAAATTGTGATATATTGCTTACTATTTAAAATATTGGCTGATGCAGTCGATATTTGCTCTTTAGATTCTGATTCACAACTTTTTTTATATCTAATACGTCTGGCACTGATAGATATTATCTGTAGATATTATCTAATATGACAGATACTAATAAAGTTAATATCGATATAGATATTTTCATCCATGCTAGTTGTGGACTTAAGATTTGCTTGGAAGCTTGATGATTGCTAATGAATAAGAAAGAGCCTCTCCTGCAGTGTTGCTTTGCCCCTGTTTATCGTGCTGCTAATTTGGCATCATATCTTATAAATAGTATATGTTACATCATTCCATTGGAACTCTCATTCATTCTCTACATACCGTCGTTCTATGAAAGCAATTCCTGCATAATCTCTGAACAAATAAAGAGTTCCCTTAAAGTTATTCTAAGAGCTGATGCACCATCATCATTGATCACTCATACTGCAGCTTGAAATGAGGGAGGGCTGACATACCATCAAGTCCTTTGCTCCTGTAATAAGCTAGATACTCAGTGGCAGCTGTTTCTCTGTATATAGGTGGATTTTCCTTTGATAAGAACTCCTTTACTGGTCCGTACGGTATGCATTTCTTCTCAACACTAGGATAGAAGAAACAAGCAGCTGATACCCTCGGGCCTATCCGACTAGCCAGCACCCTGTGCTCCACGCTTCTGAACTTATCGTTTGTGAGTAGCTGCATTAGATTAGAAACACAAGAAACACTCGTGGCTTATGCATCGATTACCTTTGTGAAATTGTCTAAGCGGCACCTTCACCTCTCTCGGTGTTGGACACTGACACTCTCCAACACATACTAGAATATTTTATCAATTTTTTTTGTCTTCCACACAGTTTGAATATATTGGACTATTCTATAATTTTTTTTAAAACAAAGGTTCTTAATAAAAATTAAATAAATTTGGCCACTTTGTTATTCAAAATAAAAACAAAAAAAAACAAAAAATCCAAGGCCCAACTGCCCTTTGTTTTTTCAATTATATAAGGTATGTCAGAGCATATATATTATACATTGGCTTAGTTACGTATGGATTATTTTTTGTGAATATTTTGTGCATAATGAATAAGAAATAAGTATTTTTTTATTAATAATTAGATATAAAATAATATTATCAATTAATTATATTCTATCTATAAAAATATGAATGCTAGTTGAAGCGCCTTTGCCCTGTTTTTAAATAAAAAACGTGTGATATCAGTATTGTGTCTTGTGTCGGGAATGGTGGGTAAGGGAGAAAGCTGAATTGGGTGATGCACCTGCATTAGATCACCTATGTTTACTACCAAAGCTCCTGGAGTTGGTAGCACATCGATCCAGCGATTTTGATGGAAGACTTGCAGACCACCGGCATCGTCTTGGAGAAGAATCGTTAAGAAAGAAGGATCCGAATGCCTTGTTGCGCCGATGGTCAACTCCGGCTCCGGGCAAGCAGGGTAATAGTGGGAAACCAGTGTTGCAGTTTTCATGCACTTGTTGTTCGATAAGTAGTCCTTGCTAAGCCCAAGAGCTGCTGATAGCATTTCAGACAGTCTGTCCCTAAGCTCAAGTACGTATCCCATGTATTCTTCAACTGCTTCCCTGTATTTCAAAAAATAACTCCAACAATCATACTGAACTAGCAGAATTGCAGGGAAGAAGAAGTGAAACCAAATGGCAGCAAGAGAGAGAGAGAAGCAAAAATAGCTAAAAAGTACATACGATATGGCTGTTTTTCTAAAAATAAGAGGACTGATATGTTGCAAATATGTTAATTAAAATTACTTTTTGCTTTTTTATCCATAAAAATTTTATAAAAAAGTACAAAATTATTTACTTTTTAATTGTACCACTATATACTTAGTAATTGTTAAAAAATATAAAATATAATTTAAAAATAGAATGAAATGTGTCTAAAATGTATTCTTATATATCTCAAACGCGATAGAACATATTAAAATTTTTTAAAAATATTTAAAATTGGACAAGTGACGGAAAATTGCCTATGTTTTTTAGTGCGGCGGGGTTGTTATCCCTATGATACGAGGGTTGTGAGTTCGAATCGTAAAAAGGATCGCTTTTACAATGCAACATTGGATCGTGTATAATAGATTCTAAAATAGTCAGCCTATTCTCCGAACCTTGTGCACAGTGAGAATTTTGTACACTCAACTGCCCTTCAATTTAGGAGGAAAAGGTGATCTTTCCCTTGTTTGGTTAACTAGGATGATGGGAAAGACAGTGAAACTTCAGGTTCGTTCAATTCCTTTCTGTTTTTTATAACTTTCTCAATGCAAAAAGATGAGAACCAGATGCTATTATTCATATTTACAAGAAGAAATGGAAACAGGACCTGCAAACCACGGGCAACTCGTCCGAGTCAAGCATGCTGTCATGGTACTCAAAACTCACAGAATCCCTCCAATTTGCGGCCTTCGATATCAAGAGATCTCCATTGCAGTAAAACCTCACCTTCTTCTTAAAATCACGCGAATAAAAAACCCTCTTCACCGCTGTTGGTTGTTCATGAAATCTGCGGGCTCCCGCCAACATCTCCTCCATGACATTCAAAGGAACTCCATGGTTAACAACCTGGAAAAACCCCCATGTTTCAGAAGCTCTACGCACCTGTTCAACAACCTCACAGCCTTCAGCACCGCTGAAATCTATCACCGGAACCTGAACCTGAATGAAACCGGCATCTCCAGCAGGCACCAGCACCAGGTTCTCCGGCGTACGAACGAAGAACAGGGGAACATCGACTATGCCAGAATCCACGAGCCCTTTGACTCCAGCCTTTGTTTCATCGAATTCTGCCACCTCCTTTTCTCGATCGTAGCAGCTGGGTAGTCTTCCGGCCGCCGGGGTAAATTCCATATCAGGAAAGTTTGCCGGAAATATGGTGGTAAATCTGCACAAGAGTGTCGGGTGCCTTGGATTATTACATTATGTGCATGGGATACTGACAAAACAGGGTATGGACAAAATAACCAAAGAGAATGAGACATAGCAACTTTTGGCCTTGCTCTTCAATGTCAAGATTGTCTAGCCATTGCCAATCAGTTCTGTCGTTATATAGGAGGAAAAACATGACACAGCTCAACTGAAAGGGACTGTTTGTATCTTTGATTGAAGGGGAGTGATCTTTAAGATGAGGACTTGACATGTATGCATTTCTATTCGAGTCCGATATGTTTGTCTGCATCTCAACGTAAACTCAAACATCGAGATATTCATTTTTAATATCCATGGTGGTTCGTCACGTCACTTTTCTCCCATTTTTATGTTAATTGGCTTTCGATATCAAAAAATTTGGAGGTTGAGATCTATTCGATTGTAGCCAAAAGCTAGAAAGGCATATGAAGCTAAGCTCAATGCAGGCGTTTTATTTCCTGTTGAACTGTCTTCATGATTTGGGGGACTCAAAAGTCTATCTCCTTGCAGATAATTCTGCCCTTTTTCGCAGAAATATTTACAGGAACAGTTGATGGTTTTTCTGAGACATATTGAAAGATGTGATGTTAATCAATCAATTTATATTTATATTTATA
>JAODPA010009845.1:0-13623 GCA_025585075.1 Nepenthes mirabilis | reverse complement strand
GTTTCGGGAGAGAAAAAGAGAGAGAGAGAGGAGGAGAACGGCGCCGGCATCGGCGGCGCACGGGTCGACGGCGGCCGGCGATGGCCGTGCATGGCGGTGGCCGACTGGGCATCGCGGTGGAGCAGCAGCAACAGCCGTGGGAGCCCGGCGAGAGAAGGAATCACGTGAAGAAGAAGAGGAGAAAATGGAGGCCTTTGGGACTAATTTCGAGCTCAAGCTAGTTGGAGAAAATGTAGAGCACGTTGAGGCAAGTGTTTTCATACCCACTATTTATTCTCTTGTGATTTTTATTCGTTCTGCATCAGGTATTATTGTTCCGATACCCACCCAAAATATGAAAATCTTATGGCTCATGATTAATGATTGATAAATATGTAGTTATTTGTCTGATTCGTTGTCTGATTCACTTATTTCGGTACCACCAAACCCTAATCCAGTAGCTTATTTGGGTCCCCTTGTTTCCTCCTCGAATAAACGTCAAAATGACTCCAAAATGTGAATTATCAAGTCCTAATTATGCATATATATCGACCGGACGTCCGATCGGACAAGAATCGACCCGTTTGCGGTATCCGAACTCTCTAAAAAGCCACTGTCACTATTCATCCGAAATAAAATGGAAAATTTGCATGCTTCCACCCATGTATTATGTTAAATTGACCTCAAAATATGAATCATCACGTCCTAAATGTATATAAATGTTGGCTGCGCGATCTATCTCGCACGTTTCGACTCGTTCGTGGCGTTCGAGCCCTCTAAAAGGGAATTGTTACTGTTCACCCGAGACAAAAAGGGAAAATTGCATGTTTCTACCTTTATAATATGTTGAAATGACTTCAAAATATGAATCCCAGTGTCTCAAATATAAGTATATGTTGACCGGGCATCCGATTCAGCAAGATTCGGCTCGTTCGCGGCATCCGGGCCCTCAAAAAATAGCCTGACACGGTTCACCCGAAATTGGAAGGTAAATGTGCATGTTTTAGTACTTTTCAATTGTGATGGAACTTATGACTAAATGTTTGTTGCAAATTGTGAGCACTAAAAATGTGTCATTGTGCACTGCGAGCAAGGGTAATGCGTCCCAGAGGCTTCTGATGTGGTGTTTGACCGACGGAGGTAAGTAAAACCAAACTCTCTTATGAGTTTGAATTGAATGGCTAAAAAGGTTTAAGTTCCAAAGAATGGAAGGAACTGAGCAAGCAAATGGATGGAAAATCCACCACAGTAAGAGATGATGGATTTGATATCCTAGAGGAGATATGTGTGGATTTGGTCTCCCGAATGGAGATAAAGATGGGAATGTGATTTTTCGATTGAAAAATATAACGTACTTGTAGTGGTCTTTCCTCAAGGAAGGATTAATCCTGAAATTAGGACCATAGTTTATATGGGTAGTATTCTCTAGTTTGCCATGTCCATCGCGTTGTGAACCCAAGGAATACTTAGCAATGTAGTCCGGCTGCCCGTGGAAATGGATGATGTTCATGGTACACTTTAGGATACTATTGTGGAAGAACAATGATTGTCCTGGTTCCCGGGGGATATGGGGCGACTTGTGATGGCCGAGTACTGTAGGCCTAAAATATACCTGATGGTCGAGTGCTGCAAACCTAAAATGTAGCCGATAGTTGAGTGCTGCAGACCTAAAATGTAGCCGACTTTAGAATGTGTGGTAGACACATTCCTTTCCTCGTTCTCTCACAGCGTTGGTTAGTACGACCTATTTGCCCGAATCCGCAAAGATTAATGAAAGTAATGAGAATAAATAAACGTAACCAGAATAAACATGTGAACTAGATGACCCCAGATATCCCCTCTCCTCGCATGCTTTATTTTATTCAAGTTATATGTTTCCCCTACCCAGTTACTGTTTTCCGTGTTATTTGCTATAATTAGTGATGTATGATTATATTTGTTGAGCTGTATGCTCACTCTTTCTGTTTCTCCTTCCCGATGAGAACAATAAGTCGGTGCCCGATTATTTCGAGCAAGGAGAGAGACTTGCTTGAGGAGATTAGCTGGATGTCAAAGGTTTGAAGTTTTGGAGACGTTGTTGTAATATAATGTAAATAGTCTTGTTGGATTAATGTGATTGTTATTATTTTATGGTTATTGTCATACTTCCGCATTTATGTTGATGTTTTGGATTTCGTTTAGTCCTAGACGGCATCTCTTTAGACCCAACATGGTAGATAGGAGTACTGTATTGAAGCCATGGATGGTATGGTGATTGTGAACCTGTGTATTATATTGTAGGCCAAAATGCTGATTATTGGATAGTTGTGTGCTTGTACAAGCTATTTTAAGTTGGTTGTATTTTTGGTTTTTCGTCAAGTTGTAGAGAAAACTCTACTGAAATTTCTGCAGAATCCATAATGATAATTTAAGGGCATAAGTTTATGTTACTATTGACAGAGGTTATTTAAGAAAAATAACATGGTCCGTCACATCACCTTCACAATTCTTATGAAGTATCGATAACATCTTAGATCTAAAGACTCCTCGTGCTATCTCCAAACCACGAGTGAGGTAACTTTGATCATGGACCTCTCCCCCACTTAATCCAACGCATACACCCACATACGATACAAGAAAATCATAATCCTAGATCCTCCGCAAAAGCATCATATTTTGTGATAATTCATTGGATCCATCAGGGATCAATCCAAATGACATGATTAACAATTTACCCTTCATTTGTAATGGCCCAGATTTTGAAACATAGAAAGTCCTAGTCATCGAGTCAGTATAATCAAGGAATCGAGGAAAATTGAAGGTTATCCAGTCAATGCCAGTTGACTGGAAAATGTAATAAGAAAAGTAAATCGGCCGTAAGATGAAATCAAGTTCGGCCCTTGCATAATGAAAAGAAGTTCGGCCTTCCCTTAGTGTAAAAGAAGTTCAGCCTTAGAGCATATTTTGAAATCGAAATTTGTCCTATGAATTTGAAGGCCAGAGTGCATTGTGTGTGGCCTTGAAGGCCGAAGTGGCTTTGTGTGTTGGTGAGGCCGGAGTAAAATTGTGGGTTCAAGGAGAAGAAAGCTGAAGTTGATGATGATATTGAGGCTGAAGTTGATGTTGATGAAGGAGCCAGAGTGATAATGTTGGTGAAGCCAAAGTGTGAAGGCTGGATTGATATTGAAGGAAAATGTTAAAGGTAAGTAAAATCCGGTCGACACTAGTTGACCGGAATGTGTAAGAAGGAGCAACTAAATCCATTGACCGGAAATACGAATGGGAATCGTAATCCGGTCAACGCTAGTTGACCGAAAATGAAGGAAGAACATTTAAAAGAATTAAAGGCTAATCAGGATAAGAAGGAGACCGAAAAATGTGAAGAGAAGTCAAGGAAGAGTTGACCACCCGATTGATTGACGTGATGACTGTAATGGCCAAGATCTTAAAATATAGACAATCCCCGACGTCGAGTCAAAATAACGAGTTAGGGATAGTAATTCGGTCAACAAGTGTTGACCGAAAGGCATGAAGAAGGAGTAATCCGGTCAACATAACATATTGACCGAAAAATGTAAATGAAAGGAAGGAAGGACGGGAAAAAGGAAAGTGATCCGGTCAATGCCAGTTAGTTGACCGGAATGCGTAATAAGGAAACCTTTATGATAAGGAAACCGTGTACAAGGAAATAATAAGTAATAATAAGAAACCCTTATAATAAGGAAACCGAGTATAAGAAAATAATAAGTAATAATAAGGAAACCTTATGAAAAGAAATAACCTACTCCGAATTGCCCCCGAATGTTGCCAAACCCTAACGACGTCTACTAGGCCCAAGGGCCTACAAATAAGAACTAGAGAGCGGGGAAAAGAGGCACTCAATAGGGTTTGCTAGTAAAGGAAGACCAAAAGTTCAAGGGGAAGTAAAAGAAATTCAGGCAAGAGTACTCACTCCTATTTTAAATTCATGATTATGCATGTTTACAACGCTAGTATATCTAATATTTTTATGAACTTCTATTTCTGTATGTATGATGTTTGTTATGTTCCTTTAATTTAAGGAAGAATCGCTCTAAATCGCATGTTTAAAAAGAAACCTTGATATTCCTGATATTCTGTTTGAAGTATGATTATTTGTCAAATTATATGAACTTTGATAATTGCATGTTTAAAGAAAAGACTTCCAACTCTTGAGAAAAGACTTTCGATTTAAGAACATATGTTTCGAAATCGGCTTTCTTTAAGAAAAGAAAGGTACTCGATAATTGTCCCATGAAAATTGAAATCGGCTTTAAGAACATATGTTTCGAAATCGAAACCTGTCCCATGAAAAAGAACTCCGGCCGTTGAGAAAAAAATACTCCGTCCTGTTAAGAAAAAGCACTCCGGCCTTTTGAGAAAAAACACTCCGGCTTTTAGAGCTTCAGATTTTCATGAAAAAGAACTCCAGCTTCTAGAGCTCCGAATTTTAAAGAAAAAGCACTCCGGATTTTAGAGCTCCGGATTTTAAAGAAAAAGAACTCCGGCGTTTAGAGCTTCGGATTTTATGAAAAAGAACTCCGGCCTTTTTGAGAAAAGAACTCCTGCCTTTTTAGAAAAAGAACTCCGGCCTGTTTAGAAGAAGAACTCCGCCCTTGCTAGGAAAGTACTCCGGTTTTTAAGGAAAAGATTTCCTACTTGACGAAAAAGACCTCTGACTTTTGATCAAGGAATCTTTGACTTTAAGATAATTAAAGGAAAGGTTTTACGGACTTTAATTGTTAAAGTTAAAGAACAAAAGCTATAAGAACAAAGAAAATGTATGTAATCCGGACAGCAAGAGGAACTCTACGACTTTCGACTTTCGAACTATGACGAATGGCCATCAAAAGGCATGAACCAAGGACCAAGTTTTCATTAAACTTCCTGTTAAAGATGGATGAAGGATATTGGAGTGACACTTGAGGACTGCCTCCTGGGCCACGGGGGGAGACTTTTGGTGGTATAAGACTTTTGGACTACGGCTCCGTATGCCGAGTTAAAGGCATTACCTCCCACCTCGGGGAGCATAATGAGAGGATACGGCATTAGGTTGTGGGGTAACACACAACCCTTCCTCGATATTGTCCGCTCCCATCCGGTCCCTAAAGATGATAAGAATTTCAAATGGTTTTTATGAATTTTCTGAAGACAAGATAATAAGAATAAGAATAAGAATAAGAAAATTTCGAACTAAAGAAGAAACGATATGGTGATTTTTGTATGCTAAAAGATATGCTATGAACCCTTACTTTGATCCGTTTATATGTATATTTATGTTTTCTGTATGTGAGTATTTTGCTAGACTTTGTAGCTCACTCTTGCTATTTTCAAATGATGAGAGTCTTGTGGAGGACAAAATTGAGTAGAATCATATGAAGTAGCTAGACGGCATAGCTGGCCGGAGCTGATCAGTGAAGAACTTGATATTTTTCTTTTGATGTTTTGAGAAGACTTGTAGAACAGTTTTGCTGTATAAGAATTTATGGATGAATGAAATTGATATTTTTAGTAGCATCTCATGTTATGTCAAGGTCTTCATGTCCGACCAAACTTAATGTTGGCCGGCCATGTACGAAATTAAGACCTGAAGGCCAGTTTAAGTAGTTCGGCCTCAAGCGATCCTGTGTATACGTGAAAGGTTTATGTATATAAAAGAAAAGAAAAAATTTTATGTCCACCTAGTTATTTATCTATTCTTTGTATTTGATGCAATGATTTAGGCGTTACGGCGAACTTATGTGGTGGAATAAGGACGGTCCGTCACATCATTACTCGAGAACTATCTTCATGTATCTCATCCCAACAAATACTGATCACTTTTGAGCCAAACACCCTATGAATATTGCAAAACCTCGAGGAACACATAATGGACATTCTTTCCGGATTTACCTAGACCCAGAAGAAACGAATTGTGAGGACCTGATCCCGAAAATATGATAATTTCTATTTTTTTAATTGATATAAATGTGTTTGAGGTGAATAGATTAAGAAAAAATGTTGAAGAAATTTGGTTTAGAGGCAAAATAAGCCTCCAGGGCATCGACCACCGGGGCCTATTTAGCAAAATGCCCCGCTCGAGTGGCGCTTGAGGCGCCACCTGAGTGGAATTAACAGAACCAGGTGCTCGAAGAGCGCTTTGTTCATGCTCGAGCGTGGGTCACGGGCCCAGACACGTGGTTCCTTTCTCCCGCATTGTAAATGGAGATTTTAGGGATTTGGGGTTATTTGGCTGCAGACCCACAAGCAGCAATGAAGGGGAGAAGAGAGGAAGGAGAGAGAGGAGATAGGAAAGTGGAAAATTAATTGTCCAGTCTCGATCCGAGTCACGGTAATTGTAGATCGAGCTCACGCAAGTGTACCTCGGATGCTATTTCCTATTTTTACTGCTTTTTGGTATCTCTAAAAGTGTATTTATACTTTAAATACATGGTCGTACATATTTACTGTAAATAAAGCTTATTTCTGTAAATGAATCGGACAACTTTCGTGTTTACATGTATATACTGCAGTAACTGGCTTCGATTTCATAAAAATACATGTATTCGGTATTCGTTTATCATTTGAAAGTTTTGGCGAAACCCTAGGTACGAAAATGGATGGGTTTTAATAATTTTTTACCCATAGCTTTTGTTGTATAAAGGTTAACCTGCATTGAAATGAAGCTCTTGGTATAATTTATTTCTGAAAATTTTACACGGACTTATACTGATAATTTACTGTGGATTTTGAAGCAAAAGTGAAGGGTTTTAGATCGTTACTATGTATTATAAATTAAATTTGAAGTGTTGTGGTGAAACTCTAACTGATTTCTGATACTGAAAAAGGGTTTTCAGTTATAAAATAAGAATGAAATATGTTTCTTGTACTGATATTTAAGACTTGTGACTGATATAAAATCAGGTTAGATTCTTCGACTTGCATTAGAATGTTATTGTGGTAATCGAGGATAACTTTGTCTATGGAATTATATGTGGTCCACTCGTCCTCAGGGCGTTAACCTAGAGGGTAGTTCCTGTTCCTGGCCGGCACCCCCTATCCTGATCCCATGAGAGGGGATAGATCCCGTGAGAGGGGATCTCCTATTCCTATTCTTGGCCATAGACTGTGTAGAGTGAACACAATCTATCCCCGATTATTTACCCCATCTGCTAGTAGGGTCTACTGGTCAGGTTCTTTATTAATAAAAAGAGATTTTTAATAAGTTATAGTATTAAGACTGATTTTTGCTTTCTGAAGCTTGTTTTACCGATCTATTATTAACGAAGCATGTCTACACTTGTTTCTGATTTCCTAAACTTGAGTGTTTCTATTTCTGACAGTTCTGTAATCTTATGCATTATTTTTCTGTCATAATTTTCTATAAATTACTGCTTTATAGCATTTATACTTCAACGTGTATCTTTATTCGTTTTACTGTATTCTGTTTTGCATAAAAGTTTTACTGCATGCCTACATATACCTTGTTGAGTTTTGGCTCACTATTTTACTATTTTTTTCCTGCAGATGAGACGATAGAGCTAATACCAAACGAGAAGGAATAGCAAAAGTCCTGTCTAAAGACTTCTAGAGATCTAAAGTATTTTTGGGAGACATTGAAAGAGATAGTTGGATGTAAAGACCTAAATTTTGATATGTGGTTCTTTTATGTATATGGATTATATATATAGGTTTTGTAAAAAAATGTATATGATGCGTGTGATGAACAGAGAACTATGCTTCTGCGGGTTTATAATTCTGCTTCCGTTATATACTTTCAGATTTTTGTACTGTACTAATTGGCATCTCTCATTTAAATTCTGATATGGTTAATAGGATTATTGAATTAATGCCATGAATGGCATCTATAATCCTGTGAACGCGTGTTGTAGAAAAATTGTGGTTTAAATAGATAGTTGCGTGCATGTGCTAGTTTGTTATACATATTTGTATAGGTTTATATTTCTGTTTAGCCCAATTTTAGAGAAAACTCTCCCCGATTTTTCCCAGAACCTGAATGAGACTTGGGCTTCTGTTCCTATCTGAAATGACAGAATTAATTGAGGAAAAAAATCTATTCCGTCGTACAAATACTTTCGCGACATCAATTAGTCCTTCCCAAACGAGCCATTCCTCAAGCTCTTCAAAATCACATTCAGGCTATTGAAGGAATTACATACTCAACACAATACCTTTCTTAACCAAATCTACGCTCTCTTCTCAATCGAGCTCATGGCTATCGGCCTTCCTAATCCATGATACAGTCCTCAAACAAGGTTCATACCCTTCTCTGGTGATCCCATAAATTTCTCAATAAAGCCTTCACAAAATTAACTCAAATGTGGTCGAAAGATCCATTCGATCAAATCTACTGAAATACCAATGAACTTTCAGACTCCAATGGCGTTATCGAAATTTGTAATGGCCGAATTCTTATCCCAAATACTACCACGAGCACAACTCTCAATTATCCACATATAGTTTCATCAGTTCGTCCTATTTACCCCAAAGGTTCTAGAGCATCTCATAGCGATATGAAACTGATGCTTCCATGGCTTTGTATGAAAGCTTCAATAATTAGTGTTGATTTGACACAACCTTGATCTATTTAGATTCATACTCAAAATCCCACAATCCTTTGGTGGGACGCAATATCCTTACTAATCCAAATCATGCTAGCATAGTGGTTCACCCACCAAACAGCCACCAAAACCAGATCAAAGCTTGATACCTCAAAATAAATCAATTTGGCCCAACCAATCATATCCACTGATCTAAAAAAATGTCGCAGAACTTGATACCACTAGTATCAAACCTAGTTCCTTAAACAAACCATTAAACTTAGGGAACACAAATGAAATATAGATTTGGGATCCCAAAGTGATACATGTGCTGTAATATCAAATTTTTAGGAATCTTACCTTCCATTACAGTACACAACACATTTACCTTATGTGCCACCCCCACAAAACTCCGATCCTAGGCATTGGACTTCCTCACTGTCCGGCCAGGGAAGATGGACAATCTTTAATCCGGTGATTGAATTATTTGTGACTTAGATCATGCTCCCAAAATCTCATCAGGAAGATATTTATCCCTGAATCATCCACAAATACCCACCACGATATATCTTTATCCTCTTGGACACTGGTCACCACAACTAAACAATCAAACTTAGCTTCTGATTCTAGCTTAGCCCTTGTGAGATCTCGATCCCAAAAATATGATAATTTCTGGTTATTAAATTGATATGAATATGTTTGAGGTAAATGGATTAAGACAAAATGTGGGAGAAATTCGGTTAGAGGTGAAATGAGACCCCAGGGCATCGTCGCCCGGGTGGTGCCTAAGGTGCCACCGTGGACCAATTAGGAGAATGCGCTGCTCTAGTAGCACTCGAGGTGCCACCCGAGCAGATTCGACAGAATCGGGCACTCAAAGAGCGCCCGGTTGGCGCTCTAGTGCATCCGCCAATTTGTACATGGCGCCCACTTGGTGCTTGAGCAGTCACGGGACAGTTCACATCTGTTCTTTTCCTTCATTTTAAAAAGGAGAAGTTAGGGATTTGGGGAGGCAGAATGCACGACGAGCAACAGAACGAGAGAGAGAGGAAGGAGAGAAAAAGGATAGAAAGGGGAAAATCAATCTGATCCACTCCTATTCAGGTAAAAATAACTGTAGACCGACCTCAAGCAAGTGTACTCTAGATATTATTTACCATTTTACAGTGTTTTAATGCCTCAAATATTGTATTTGTACTTTAAATACAAGTTCTACATGTTTACTGTAAATATATCATGTTTTCGTAAATTAGTCGGATAGATTTCATATTTATTGGCATGTACTGCTATGTATATCTCTTATTTCATGCGAATACATGCATTTAGTGTTCGTTTATTGTCCGGATTGTTTTATCGAAACCCTAGGTATGAAAATGAAGGATTTTAATGATTTTTACTCGTAATTTCTGTTATATAAAAGTTAATCTATATTGAGATAAAGCTCCTGATGTAATTTATTTCTGAAAATTTTACACGAACTTATACTAATAAATCATTGTGGACTTCTGAAGTAAAACTGAAGGGTTTTAAGCTAATATTGTATATTCTGAAATGAAACTGGAGGGTTTCAAACTGTTACCATATATTTTGAACTGAACTGAAGAATTATTATGAAATTCTGACTGATTTCTGAAATTAAAAAGGGTTTTTAATTATGAAATAAGAAGAAAAAATATTTCTAATTCTGTTAATTAGGACCCAAGACTGATATACAGTCATGTAAGGTTCTCTGGCATGCCTTAGGACATTACGGTGGTAATCGGGGATAATTCCGTCCATAAAATTATACGTGGTCTACCCTCCCAGGAGTTTACTATGGTGGCTAGTATTCCTCCGATTTTGGAGGTCAGAATCCTCCGTTAGCTTTTATTCGTGTGCCGTAAACACTATCGGTCCCTATATCGTCATTGATACTGGCATTTGATTGTGTGGCAAAAACACAATCTATTCCCGATTATTCGCCCCCTCGACTAGTAGGGTACGCTAGTAGGGTCCCTAGGATATTTAACTAGAGTTTTTTGATGAAAGCAACTGAGATTTGGCATTGCTTTATGAAACCGTTGCATGTTTAAATAGAATCATGCTTTGCTCATGTTTTCATGAACTGCTTCTGTTTTTCCGATTTGATTTTAACGTGATTTTCTACCCTAATATATTTATATTATAGCCTGAAAGCATGACTTATATTTCTCGAGACCTGTTTATATGGAAATTATGCTTTCTTTATGATTATTGCACGTGTTTCTGCTCATTTGCACTTATATTCTGCATAAAAGTATAAATAATGATTTCTGAAGCCTATTCACGTTAAATCGTACCTTTCTTATGGTTTCTGTATATTGTCTCTACTCTTTGACAATTTATAAAACCTTTGGTATCTATGTTCTGCATGAGACCATTATAATCTGCATATTTTAGTACCTTATTGGGTTTCAACTCACTATTTTATTTTTTTTCCATCAAGATAAGGATATAGAGAAGACACTGGAGGACCACGTGTAACTAGAGAATAGCAATGAAGATTCTGGAGCCTCGGTGAAGCCTTGAAGATTACTTTGGAGTAATGCTTTGGGGAGATTCTGATAGTTTTAATTGTAAACATCTGAATTGTGGATGGAACTATGTATAAATGCTTGTAGTATGTTATGCAAACTGTTAAAATTGTATTTATACTTCCGCAAGTTATATCTTGTACATAGATGCTTCCGCTATACATTTTTTGATTTTTGTACAAGTCCTAGATGGCGGCTCTTGTCTGAATTTTGGTATAATTGATAGGATTGTTAAATTAAGGCCATGGATGACACTTGTGGTCCTGTGAATGCATGTTATAGGATATAAATTATGATATTTGATTAGTTGCGTACTTGTACTAGTCCTGTAATTGTGTTGTGGTCAGAAATTTGAGGTTTGGATATTGAGTATGCTCTGTACAGGTGTAAATTAACAGGTTGTATATTTTTATTTTTGTCCAATTTTAGATGAAATTCTACCAAAATTTTTATAGAAATTACTAATAAAAATATATGAATTCTGTTCTATATCTATCTGATAAAGAGTCCTATGAGAATTAGGATCTGTTTTGTTACAGTTCTAACCTAAGCTGTTAGAGCTAAGATAACTAAAACTACCCGATCTAGCTAAATCTTACTATGACTTTATCTACTCATTCAATCTTTCTTATTCTATCCTAAACTTTTATAAGATTCGGATCAAACCTAAGGTATCTCTTTCTCTGATACCATCTGTGACGTCTCGTATTTCTAACCAAAATCTAGTAGATTTCTGACTGTAATACGGACGTCGATCAAATACAAAATCTATGAATGTCATCTATAGTATACATAATAAAGCCACAATATCTCATCTACAGGATCTAAAATCACAAAATTTTCATGTGACACCTATGTCATAACTCTAGTATAACAGTGGCTCAAAATAAATACCACTAAGTACACTACTAACCATAACAGGATCTGCGGAAGTATAATTATTCATTAATATAGTGGAAACTAAACTATAGGTATATCATCATCATATAACTATATATAAAAATTATCAGAATACAAAATAATCCATTAGGGAACATAAATATTCATAACTAAGTCCACAAGGTCGTCTTCAACGTCTTTGAGCCTCGCAAACTTAAACTCTCTTCCCTGTCTCATCAAGTGCAACTCACACTGATCTGGAGGGGGAAAATGGTAAGGGTGAGCTAAAGCTCAACAAGGCATAAAAACACCTAAGAACATGCAATTCATATTCAAAACATAACAATATATATATATATATATATATGAATATGAGCAGGAAGAAATGATAATGACTAATTTCCAAAATATGCTTGAAAGGTTAAACTTTCATAAAGACATTTAATTCCTTTATTTCATTCCTGATTTCTTATCTGGTCAAATTACACTAAGGCCGGCTAAAATATATTATCTGATGAACATCCTAGGTCCAAGTTCTTAACTTCTTATTTTCTCAGAAAATTTTACTCTTAAGCCCAAATTTTCATAGTTATCACTCTAGGAGAATGATCCATAGCCGAAGCCCATAGCTAAGGCCCATGACCGAAGTCTGTGGCTAAAGCCCAAAGTAAAGGTCCGTGGCCGAAGCTTGTGACCAAAGCCTATAGCTAAGGCCCGTGGCCAAAGCCCATAGCTAAGGTATGTGGCCAAAGCCCATGACTAAAGCCCATAGCTAAGGCCCGTGAGCAAAGTCCGTGGTCAATGCCCATAACTAACGTCCGTGGCCGAAACCTGTGACCAAAGGCCATAGCTAAGGCCTGTGAGCGAAGTCCGTGGCCAAAGCCCATAACTAAGGTCTGCGTCAGAAGCCCATGATGAAAGCTCAGAGCTAAGGCCGTGACCGAAACCCATGGCCAAAGCCCATAGCTAAAGTCCGTGACTAAAGCCCATGACCAAAGCCCACAGCCGAAGCCCATAGCTTAATTACAGAATATCCCCTTTTCTTATTCTTAATCATGAATCTTATGTTTTCAGGTTCTTGAAACTTAGGCTTCTACAAAATTTTCATCACATGCATAGGATAACTTTAAAGCTTCCGATCACAATTCATTCATAAACAATTCAATCATACTTTTCAGAGCATATACAACTTGACATATTTAATGTACATATGGTCAATCATCATTTTTCACATCCGACAATATTTCGGAATACATAAAATTAACATATGTAATATATGTGCATGAAAATGAAAGAGGAGAGCAAGAGTGCACTTGCCTTAACCTTATACCCCACAAATCGGAAGAAAGAATGGTCCGAATACCCGAACGTCACGTTTCTCTCTCCTGCCATGCCTTTCTCTCTCTATGAGATTACTTCCTCTTTCCTCTGCGCTGCCTTCGGCGCCGATCGGCTTCACGCACACCCCCTCTATTCATCGTCGACCACTCACACAATGACGGCGAAGTGGAAGCTCCTTCGGCCGGCATGATTTCTCCTTCCTCTCACACCATCGCACAAATGGGGGGCTTGAATCATGGAGCGGCTTCACTAGGCTTCCATTCCAGTGCGATGACAAACGGTGATGACAAACGGTGGCCTCCTGTGCCACCTTCTCCCTGCGAAACCCTCCTCTC
>JAODPA010009834.1:0-13624 GCA_025585075.1 Nepenthes mirabilis | reverse complement strand
TACAGTGTGGTGCGTGTACTGTATATAATATAGTCGTCCAGTTGAAATGGAGCATTCATCTGCGCCAACTGGACGAGGCACTGGAAAAAATATCATAATTTTCTATTTTAGAAAACTATTTTCGGCTTTTATTATAAATAAAATAAAGGAATTTTGACAAATTCATCACATTTAATATCACGTGATACAACCGTAATGTGAAAAAACTTATAGTATATATAACCAAGGAAACCGCAAAGCCAAATATTAAATTAAAATATAATACAACTAAATTAAAAACCTCCAAGCAACTTTGTCATTCAAAAAATCAAAAAAAGAGTTATAGATATTCTTTTTCAATTTATTCGTGTTGTGTCCACGGATTTCGGTCGTGCGTGGATGAAAATCTGAATGACGGCTCAGATTCTTTGGATACACTCGAACGAAATCTGGACAACACACGAGTAATTTGGTTATCTTTTTAGACTTGGTGGGGCAACTTGGGAGGCAGGAAAAAAGAGGGAAAGAGATGACATACGAGGGTTTTACATGGAAACCTTCTTGTGAATGAGAAGGAAAAACCACGGGACTCACATCCAAAAATGAGCTTCACTATGTCATTAGAAATTGCAGGGAGATTACAAAACGTGTTCAAAGCTTTTTCTTTCTTTCTTTCTTTATTTTTCTCTTTCTATGGTGGTTGGGGTAGAGTAATTTCTGTGATCGAAAAGAGAATCCTCTTGCTGAGTGTACAGTTAATTTATTTATAGTGGGTAGAAATATCCGTTGAGGGTTGCCCACGCGCTGCTGGCGTGTGCAGGAAGCCTACCGCCAACTCCACCAATATGGTCCTCTGCGCCAGGGACGTATTGTGCACGCTGGGCGATCTCATGCGACGTCCCATCTGGAGTGACTGGGTGTGTGCTGTAGGCCATAATTTTTCTGACAGTCTGACGGGCTTAGCCACCAAATCCCTAGATGTGCTGTCTTTGCAGGCTTAGTGACGTACGCAGCCTTCCTCTGGCGAATGGGCCCGAGTGGTCTCTAGCTCCATTACACCATTTTGGCCTGCCCTAGTGTCGGGTCAGTTGGACCTCTTGGACCCACTGAACCTATGTGGTGTTAGGGTCCGACCGTTGGGTAATGGACTTTGTCATTGGGCATTAGGTACTGGTACTTATCATTAGCCCATTATATCTGGGCCGACTGGCAGTCAACGCCTGGCATGTTCATTTTGGGCCAGGTTGGTCACTGCGTTGCCTTCATTGGGATGCGCTGCGTTTTGTCTCCTTCCGAGTGTCGCGTCTTTCTATGCAGTTTAACGTCGCGTTTTCCTCGGGTAGTCTGACGTCACGCCTTCCCCATACCATTGTGCAGGCTTTTCAGGTGCCTGGAGGGCCTTTCTTCTCCACAAATTATGGTTACCGGGAAGCGTGCTTAGTTAAGCATGGGTAAAGTGCCGGCTCGTCCATAAATAGGAGAGTTTTTCGACTGGTGTGGTTCATCCCTTAGCTTATCCTGGAGGGACAATGCGAGCGTCTTGGCTCGCTCTACTTCCAATGGGCATCCGCAAAAGAGTTGGGTGGTCTAACTGGAGACTTGAAACTTCCGATGAAGACTGTCCTTGTGTCGCTACCATGGGCGATCCCTCACACTACTGAGGATGGCTTGGGCATTTTGCAGTCGTCGTGTGCCTCCCTCCAGGCTGTGGTGATCTCCCGTGTGGTGGAGAACCATGGGGAAGCCGTCTCAAGGAATTTTGTCTCTGGGGTGGTACTCCGCCCGTGGCCTCTACTTCACTTGAACACCGCACGCATCGCCTGGGGGGAGGCAAAGAAAAGAGTTCCGGCCAGGGGAGCGCATGCTTCCCACTTCCCTGCCAGAGCTTCTGTCACGAGTGTTGGTCCTACTTCGTGGGGTTAGCCCGCGGGAGTTGACCAATACCGACGACCCTTTGGCTTGTTGGGTTACCGGCAGTGAGGCCATGCGGTTTGTGCACCATTGCCATGCCCCAAGCATCCGGGGCCATCGCTCTGGGGTTTATACCCTGGGTCGTTTCTTTCTCTTTTTTGTACTTTTGCTTTCACAAACCGTGTACCTTGTAAAAAAAGTTTAACTAATAAAAGAAGTAGTTGTCGCCTTTATCCTCTTTACTGGTTGCATGAATCTTTCCTCCTCCCTCTCCCCTTTTTTTATTTTTATTTTTTACGTCCGCGGGCATTAGCTTGGGGCATGTTGGTTAGATTGTTCGCGGACGCACAGGGGTCGGCCATTGCATCAAAATGTCCTAGGGAATCCGTGGCTATGGGCACTGCTGCGCACTTGGTGATGGTGTCCTCTGACGTATTGAAATACCCTTGATTTTTTCTTTTTTTTTGCGCTTAAAATTTTTAGCAAGAAAGGGTCCGAGGGCTTCTTTTGAGTCTGAGGTGGAGGTAGGAGCCGTCATTTTTCGGTTGTCGAGGCGCATTAAATGCACATCAATTTGATTGACGTTATCTCGAGAAGCCAAGGATCACTATCTTTGGCAGTATATGGGGGATCGCCACGTGGCCAGGGTAATGATGGAACGCGTCTTTTGCCTTTTTGCCGATTTCAAATATTATGACTTCCCATTATTTTCGTTTTCCTTCGCACAACCTAAGGGATTTCTTTCCAAGCATTCGGCTGTTCTTCTTCCAAACCTTTCTTCCTGAGGGTCTTGGAGACTTGGGACCTTTCCGTCGCTTGGGGCAACGTGGACACAGACCCGTCCACAAGGTAGAGGGAGGCCGCCCAAGAGGTTGTGGATTTGGTGCAGGCCAATCTTGACACTTTTAATGAGAACAAGTGGAACATCTGGCTGCGGCCAGAGAACTTGGAGAGCGCCAGATGGGGGGCTCGCGATGAGAGTTTTGGGCCTCCTACCATTGCTGTCGTAACGAAGAGGAGAAAGAAGACGTTGAGGAAGAAGGAAGAACCTCCGAGGATTGAGAGCCATCCGAGCGACCAAGGAATAGTCGCCGGACTGAGGCTTCGAAGAGTCTAGTGGATATTGTTGAGTCCTCCTCGTCTGATGACAACGACGCTGTGATCGAACGTCTTGTGTCTTGTGAGAAGGCGGAGGATGCTGGTCGCGTAGTCGGTTCGAAAGGTTGAAGGTCCCGGACCTTCGTCTCTTGCCGAGTCCTCTGATCAGCCTTATCAATCTGCCAGCCAGTCTGCGGATATCTTCAATCAGCCACTTCTTGATGTTTCCTCCGAGTTTACTGGTGAGGTCTCGAACTGGATTGATGATCCAATCGAAGACACCAGCGCAGGGCGCGCATTGAGGGAGGCTATGGCCGAGGAAGCGGTGGTGACGGCGATAGTGACTCCCACTCTTGGGGTTGGTGGGGCTGAGGAAACCCGTGGTGTAGAGCCGATCGCTGAGGTGTCTGCTGAGCTTCCATGCCTTGCAATCCAAGTTTACAGCCCGACTGCAGTTTCGCTCGCGGCCTCTGAAGAGCTTGTTGTCGAGGAAGGCACTGGGACCCTGAGTTCAGTTGAGGCCCAGGCTGGGGCCGAGGAGCATACTAGGCTTGGATGCCACCGCCTCTGCGCCCGAGGTCAAGGCCAAGACACCTGCGGCGCAGGATGTTGCGGTCGAGGGGCCCGAGGTCTCCAGAGGAGAGGGTACTTCCAGGGGTTCTGCCGTGGCCAAGGTACTTGTGTATTCCCTTCTGACTTCGTCTTCTTCGGTCTGTCCTTACTTAACTTGTTCCCCTCCTTTTTTTTTACAACTTCAGGACATAGTCGGCGGCCTTGGACTAATTGTCAATGAGGTCGCCCATGCTTACGCGGAGTTGGAGGCTTCCAGGGCTCTTGCTGGGGCCATCGAACGCTTCGAAGTTGAGCTTGCTGAAGCAAAGGGGAGGGTTACGTCTCTTGATAATACACTGAAGCTCCAGCAAGCTTAGTATCAACTACTAAGGGACATAAACCTCCAATTGGAGGAAGTGTTGAGAACTTCGGTGAGGGCAGCCGACATTGCTCCGGCTTTGGAGGGTAAGTACTGGGGTGGCATTAGTCTGTGTCGCAGAGTGATAAGGCTGCTGTGCCCTCGATTTTCCACGATCGTTTTTGATTCTCGGAATGTGAGTGCAACCTGTGTGGAGGATTTGTACAGCCTCTCAGGAAGCAGTTGGCCTCCTAGCCCTTTTGCGCGTGGATCATCAAGCCGCTCCGAGAACCCTGAGTGTCCAGGATCCTTGGAGAAACCGGCTGGTTTCGGAGGATGGCAGCGACCGGGCACTTCTCCCCAGTGAGGGCCCTCCGAGGGCTGACTGTACTTTGCAAAGTTTCTCTATTTTTTTTGTAAGCATACCGTTGTACGCATATTATTTTTGTGAATAAAAATTTTCATTCTTTAAGTGCAAATGCTTGGTTTGTCTTCCTCGGATCGTTGGAGTGTTTGGTCTCTTCACGACATGCCCCTTTTAAGGGGACGTAGTCTTAAGTTCTGGACTTTTATACTGTCTTAGCCTAAAGATGCTACCTCCAGGGTCGCTGCACGCTTGCCACCTCATGCCCCTTAGGTTTTGATTTCAACCTCTACGGTTATCTGGCATCGTGGCCAAGTTTCAGTCCAGCACCTTGAGCCGCTCGGTCATGGCCGAGTTTTAGTCCGACCTCTTAGGTCACTCAGTCGTTGCTGAGTTTAGATTACGACCCTACTTCTGAACCCTTTGATCGTCTTAGGTTGAAGATGTTACTTCTAGGGTCGTTGCATGCTTGCTGTCTTATACCCCATAAGTTTTAAATTTAACATCTAGGATCGCTTGGCACCATGGCCAAGTTTTAATTTGACCTCTTAGGCCACTCGGACGCTTCCGAGTTTTAGCTCGACCTCTTGGGCCGCTCGGATACAGCCGAATTTTAGTTCGATCTCTTAGGCTGCTCGGTTATAGCCGAGTTTTAGTTCGACCTCTCGGGTCGCTCGATCTTAGTCGAGTTTTAGAGCAAGTGAAAGGGCCACTTTCACTCGACTTAAAAGGCAGCCTAGATCTTGTGAGTCAATGGGATGACATGCATCATTCAATGATATGCGAAACCGGGAACAAAAGATAGTCAATTTGTGTTAACGAAGCGTGTTTCAAGCATACCAAATGATGCGTTTTGCCTTATCTGATCATCCGTACTTTCATTGGTAGTACTTCATGAGGTATATGACATTCTATGTTCGGGGGACCAACCTGTCTTCTTGGGTGCGTAACTTATAGGCCCCATTTCGAAGGATGGCAGAGACCAAGAATGACCATTTCCAATTTGGGGAGAGTTTATTTCGACCGGTATTTTTACCCGTGGCTTCTATGCTTCTTAGCACCAGATCCCCTACCTCGAACTACCGTGCCTTCACCTTTTTATTATAATAGTGGGCAACCCGTTGTTGGTATGCCATTATCCTTAGCCTCGCTTGGTCTCGAGCTTCCTCGAGCATGTCGAGGTTTTCTCGAAGCCTTTGACTGTTATCATTTGTACTGAAGCATTTTACCCAGAGGCTTGGAAGGCTAACCTTCACTGGAATGACTGCTTCTACCCCATAGTACAGGCTGAAGGGTGTTTCTCTCGTGGGTTTCCTTGGGGTTGTCCTGTACGACCAGAGATCAGATGACAGCTCGTGCACTCATGCTCCCCCGGAGTGTTCTAGCTTCGTTTTGAGTCTATGCAAGATTGTGCGGTTCGTGACCTCTACTTACCCATTACTCTGTAGGTATGCGATGGACGTGTGGACCAAGGTGATTCTCAGGCTGGTGCAGTACTTAGTGAATCGTTTCCCAGTAAATTGCATCCCATTGTCGGTCTCGATGCACTCGAAAATTTTGAACCTGCACACGATATTCTTCCGGACAAACCCAGTGGCGTTTTGTTCTGTTATCTTGGTGAGTGGCACTGCCTCGACCAATTTGGTGAAGTAATCAATCCCGACGATCAGAAACTTTCTCTGTCCGGCGGCTATTGGAAGTGGTCCAAAGATGTCAAGCCTCCATTGGACAAACAGCCATGGTGATTGCAGAGCTCGGAGCTCGGCGTGGGGTTGGTGAGTCATGTTACCGTAGACTTGGTAGTTCTCACATTTGCACACAAAGTCCATAACGTCGCGCTTCATGGTTGGCCAGTAATACCCTTATCTCATGAGCTTGAAGGTTAGGTTCTTTTCCCCGATATGGGATCCACAGATCCCGAGATATACTTCTTGGAGGGCGTATTCTGCCTTCTTGGGAGTGAGACACCTCAGCTAAGGGGTTGAGAACCTCGCCGGTATAATTGGCCGTCCATAACAGTGTACTAACCCGCTATCTTTTTCACCCTCTTGGCCGCATCCGTGTCCTCAGGTAATGTCCCCTCAGACAGGTACCTTGAGTAGGGAGTCATCCAGGTGCTGCTGCTTGATATTTGCATCACTTCCGGCTCGAGGTTCTCGATACTTGGTTTGTTCAAAAGTTCTCACATTTCTCGGGCGTATTGTTCTGAGTCCCCTGAAGCTGCTGCTCTTGCCAACATATCAGCCTTCCCGTTTTCTTTCCCCGGGATGTGGACAAATTTGACCCTCTTGAAGTCCGCAGCCATATCCATGACCTTTGAGAGGAACTTTGTGAGTTGGGGGGTGTTAACTTCGAGTTATCTAAGGATTTGATTGACGACTAATTCAGAGTCACTGTAGACCATTAGATTTTTGGCTGAGCATTCCTTGGATAATCGGAGTTCTACTAGCAAGGCTTCATACTCCGCGGCATTGTATGTGGCCCAAAACCTCAGGGGTCATTGAATACTTTATCCCTGACTCCTCGAGCATTCATAGCACAACGCCAGCTCCACAACCGTCCTTCATTGAGGAGCCGTCCACGTGCAGTATCCATGTTGTTGCTTCGTTCAGCTCATCTGCACCGTGCTGGCTTGTATCATTAAGGGCTGGCATCGTCGTCTCAACAACGAAATCCGCGAGGGCCTAACACTTTAGGGCTGGCCTCGGACGGAATTCGATATCGAATTCACCCAACTCAGTGGCCCACTTAACCAATTGTCCTGTTACATTGGGCCTCTGCAATATAACTCTCAGTGGCTGGTCAGTCAGAACCACCACCTTATGCGCCTGGAAATATGGCATAAGCTTTCGCGCGGAATATACCAATGCCAGAGCAATCTTTTCCATGTTCGGGTACCTGGTTTCCCCGTTTGTCAGGGTCTTGCTCATATAATAGACGGACTGCTGTCCATCATGCTACTGTCGTACCAACACCGAGCTCAAGGCCGTGTCGGACACTGCTAGATACAGATACAGCTCCTCGCCCGATCGGGGTGAAGCTAAGAGAGGAGGGCTCGATAGGTAGTCCTTCAGTCCCCAGAATGCTTCCTCGCAGTCGTTATTCTACTGAAAGCTGCGGGTCTTCGTTCCTCTAAGGACCTTGAAGAACGGTAAGTACTTCTCGATTGATTTGGCCAAAAAGCGAGAAAGGGCTGCTACCCGTCCAGTGAGTTTCTGGACTTTCTTTATGGTCCGAGGAGATCTCATGTCAAGGACGGCCTGGATCTTCTCGGGATTAGCTTCAATCCCCCGGTGTGAAATGATATAACCCAAGAACTTTCCAAACGCCACCCCAAATATACACTTGTTTGGATTGAGTTTCATCTGGTGAGTTTTAAGCACATTGAAGGTTTCGACCAGGTGTCAGACATGGTGGTCGCTTATTTTGCTTTTGACAAGCATATCATCCACACAGACTTTCACATTCCGGCCTATCTGGTCATGGAATATTTTATTCACGAGTTGTTGGTAAGTTGCACCCGCATTCTTGAGGCCAAAGGGTATTACTTTGTAACAGTACGCCCCTTGTTCCGTCATGAATGATATGTGTTCATCGTATTCGGGACTTATCTTTGTCTGGTTGTAGCCTAAGTACACGTCCATGAAGCTTAAAAGTTTGTGGCTGGACGTCGAGTCCACAAGTTGATCAATTATAGGAAGAGGGAAGCTGTCCTTGGGGCACACTTTATTGAGGTCTGTGAAATCCACACACAACCTTCACTTCCCGTTATTCTTTTTTACCATGACCACATTGGCCAGCCAGTCCGGGTACTGCACCTCTCGGATGAACCCAGCATCTAGGAGCTTTTTTACCTCTTCGCGTATGGCCACTAGTTTTTCCGTGAAATATTTCCTATATTTCTACCTGACAGATTTATGATGAGGATCTATGCCCAACTTATGAACCATTGTTTCAGCGAAGATCCCTGGCATGTCGCCTGGCGTCCAGGCAAAAACGTCAGAGTTCTCCCTCAGGAAGCTAGTGAGTTGATCTCGAATTGTCTCTGGCAGTGAGCTTCCTATCTGGACGTATTTCTTCGGGTCCTTGGGATCTAGTAGGGCTCAAACAGTTGGTTTTCCGGACTGTACCTGCTGTAGCGTAGCCTCATCCTGCAAGTCAAGATCTTTGATGGGTTGCGGAAGAGGCGTCTGTGTAACCTGGGACAAATAGCACATCCGTCCGGTAGCTAGATCTCCGAGGACCTCCCCAATGCCAAATAGAGTCAGAAACTTCATCTTCAGGTACGGGATGGAAGTGACAGCGCCAAAAGTGTCCAAGTAGGGACGTTCGAGTATTACGTTGTAGACTGACGGGAGGTCTACGACCAGAACGGTGAGGACCTTGGACGCAGTCCTCGAATACGTTCCCAACGTAACCTCCAACTGGATGACACTCTAGACGGGCATTGGCTCATTATCCAGTCCGTAGAGTGGTCCCTTTGGTACTCTCATTTGACTTCTCTCAAATCCCAATTTAAAATAGGTATCGAGATAAAATAAATTCCTAAAGCTGCCATTATCGACAAGAACTCGTTTCAGATGGTAGTCATTTACTTCGTCTGAAATGAGTGCGATTACAACCAGCGGATTGGAGTGGGGGAAAGTTACATGGGCCATATCATAGTTACTAAAACTAATAATTTCGTCCCTGGTCCCGTCCTTGGCTTCTTTGCCGCAATGATCTCCTGAGAGTCTTCTCTGGCCAGACGAGTTGATATCATGTTTACAATCCCCGCTGCCACTTGATTTCTGGGCTGGTCGGCCTCAATATCACTTGCTGCTCTGGGAGTTTGTCTGGGTCTTTACAGGAAGCGGTTGAAGTGACATCTTCTTATTTGCTCCTCGATCTCCTTCTATAGTGTCCGGCAGTCTTCGATACTGTGGCCCCTGTTGCGGTGATAGTGGAAATATTTAGTCTGATCGCTACCTCCCGAGTTCTTCAACGGCTTGGGCCACTTCAAAAATTTCTCATTCTGGATCTGCATTAGCACATTCGTACTTGTGCTGCTTCTTTACCATTTGGGAACCCGTATGGTCCCCGCCCTTTCTCTTTTCCTCCACTACCATCGGGTGGAAGTTCTCGTCCTTTTCTAGGCGCTTCACATTGTTAGCTTCTTCGGCCGCGATATACGCTTTCGCCACGGCCTCAACCTCCGTGAACGTTAGGGAGCCCTTATGGATGACGTGCTTAAAAAAGGGGCCTCCCTCCAAGGCAAATAGGAAGACGTTCAGCTTTACCCCATCGGTCAGTTTCGAGATCTGCCTGACCTCCGCTATGAATCGGGCTAGGAATTCTCTTAAACTCTCCCTGGAACCCTACTTCACTTGAGTGAGGTGCCAGGGCTGCTTTTTCATTCTCCGGCTGGAGGCGAACTGCGAGAGAAAAACCACTGCCAACTCGCTGAAGGTGCGAATGGAGTCCACTGGCAACCTGTAGAATCACACTCTCGCGTCCCCCTTTAGTGTCAGGGGGAAGCACTGGCATATGGCCATTTCATCTAACCCTTAGAGACTCAAATGCTCGCTAAAGTGGTTTAGGTGGTCCATCGGGTCTGCACTTCTGTTGTAGATGTTGAGATTCGGCATCTCGAACTTTGGTGAGAGCAACCTCGTTCTAATTTTCGCTATAAATGGGGATTAGAGCACATCAGCTCCCCCTCCGTTGTTCTCGCCAAAGACGCGGTTCCAGACTTCTCTAGTCTCTCCTCCAAGTGGGGTGGAGTTGTCGCCTTCTTTTCGTTGAGATAATTTCTCAACTCGTAAGGCTCTCGGAATGCCTGCCATTCGGAGACTCCCCGACCCTAGGAGGGGCCTCGTTCTGTAGAACCACCTCCTGGATGGCATGTCCCGGATTGCTACGGACGGAACGCAGGTTGCATCTCTCAGGGCTTTCCTCCTAGACCCGAGGACCTAAGCGGCCCTCAAGTCTCTGAGGGGTCTTGCTGCTCGAGGCAACTTGGGTCATTAGGATTTCGCGTTGGCCAGCTTGCTTGTTTGAGTGCTCCTTCCCCTTGCCCCTGTTTTGGGACGTTGCTGTCTAGGAGGCCTTGGAAGGCACTTCTTTCACCCGCTCGTCCATCTTTGAGCAGAGGGTTAGGAAGGCTTTGGACATATCGTCCATTCTGGTAGCTAGAGCCCGTACGACCGGGTCAGGATGGTCCTCTATCCTGATACTGGGAGCAGGGCCGTCGCACAAGGCTGCTTCCCTGACCGTCGCACAAGCCCGTACCATGGTGTTTACCATACTGGACTTCTGAGAGAGAGATTGTCGGAGCATTTTCGGATGCTTTGTAAAAACATGGAAAGCTAACTTTCAATTGCTTCCCACAGACGGCGCCAATGTTGCGTTCGCGAATTCCGGCCGTGCGTGGATGAAGATCCGAATGACCGTTCAGATCCTTTGGATACACTCGGATGAAACCCGTGCAAAACACGAGTGATCTGGTTGTCTTTTTAGACTTGGTGGTGCGACCTGGGAGGCAGGAGAGAAGAGGGAAAGAGACGACACACGAGAGTTTTACGTGAAAAACCTTCTTATGAATGAGAAGGGAAAACCATGGGACTTACATCCAAGAACGAGCTTTACTATGTCGTTAGAAATTACAGGGAGATTACAAAACGTGCTCAAAGCTTTTTCTTTCTGTATTTTTCTCTTTCAATGGTGGTTGTGGTGGAATAATTTCTGGGATCGAAAAGAGAATTCTCTTACTGAGTGCATAGTTAATATATTTATAGTGGCTAGAAATGTCCGTTGAGGGTTGCCCATGTGGTGCTGGCATGTGTAGGAAACCGGCCGTCAACTCTACCAATCTGGTCCTCTGCACCAAGAACGTATCGTGCACGCTAGGTGATCTCATGCAACGTCCCGTGTGGAGTGATTGGGCATGAGCTATGGGCCATCATTCCACTGATAGTTTGACGGGCTTAGCCACCAAATCCCCTGGCGTGCTATCTTTGCAGGCTTAGTAACGTACGCAGCCTTCTTCTGGCGAATGGGTCTGAGTGGTTTCTAGCTCCATTACGCCGTTTGGGCCTACCCTAGCGTCTGGGTCTCTCGGGCCTCTTGGGCCCACTGAACCTTTGTGGTGTCAGGGTCCGACCGTTGGGTAATCGGTTTTGTTATTAGGCCTTGGGTACTGATACCCATCAACTCGTAATCTGCCTTGGTTTAACTAAACCAACAAAGTCTAATCTATTATAGAATAGATTTATCGTGGAATAGATTATTTAGATTTAAAGAAAGACAAAACTTTCCATTCTTTATCATTTTTTTATCCTTTCCACGAACTTTGGCCATGAGCAGTGCCTTACTAGTTGGATAGGTGCAAGAAAGAAACCATTCAGTTGTAAGTCAAGGAGGAGTTAGTGACCGAGTGCCACTAGGCTCTCATAGAGATGAATTAACAATACATACCAATGAGACAAGCTATTTCTAAAGATAAATGACTCTTCTTTTGCTTCCCAGACCAGTTATTGATAGCGCTGACCAAATAAATAAAATAAAGGCAACACACTGTACGAGACTCCCATTATCCACGGGATATGAAAAAGGGTCGGATCACTTCTGCTTTATTGTACACGGACATACATTATATTATATAAAAGTTTATTTTCACGACTCGAAATCGTAACCATGATGTGATACGATGGTAATTCTATTGTTATGCTAAAGCTTTCCCTTCATTGCCGATCAAATGCACACCCTATAGTTAGTATTTATGCCATAGTAAAAAGAGCTATGGCAAGGTTTCATTTGGATGCAGGTAATTGATAATGGGATTGAAGAAGAAGGGACTGCAGAACATTGCCCATTTGGTAAAATAAAACGCGAGGAATGGGAAGGAGACATGACAACGCAATGGAAATGCACAAATAGGGCATGGGGTTCGATGGATAGCAAATGGTGGTATATTATATTGTTCATACCCTTTCTCCCATTTCCACATTCATCCCTCCTCCCTCCATGGATGCAAAAATGGCACGATCGACCATTTTTGGTTCCCAAATTCCATGAACTGCACATTCTCTTTTAGTGTCATCAATGTTCGAGCAAAAGATAACCCTATCACCTTTTCAAAGCCTCCCAAATTTCTAACAGGTGTTCCATGAACCGCACATGCCAATGTGCACAAAGTTTCAATCCCCATTCTCGTTCCTTATCATTCATGATACCAAATAAAACACCAAATATTTCCTCCTCCTCTGCAACAATTTAAACGGCTAGGACTATAAGATTAGATGCAATACATTAGAATGCGTTTTATAATCTTAGTTATCAATTTCTCAAATGCCCATTACAGCCAAACAACTGCAACTATCTTCACTTGGGTAATTCCATCGCCATGGAAATTACATTCAATATGGCTCAATACATAGTCAGAGCAAATGAATAATTGGAACTTCATTGACCAACTTCTATTTGATTTATGGATTGATACTTACAAAAGGAGATCTACATGGAATTGACATCACAATAATTTTGACACCACAAAGGGGAATTGCTAAAAGGTATTGACGAACTGCAACATACATCTAATCTATCCCTGAATTCTTTCTCGGTCGTCTTCAACAATGCAGGCAATGGAAAACACACTCCATTTTCGACGCAATTTTGATGCCTAGGTTTAATCCTTCTCTCCAAACTGAATGAAAAATACTGTGGAAACTCCTTCAATTCCTTTAATTCCCTCCCCATTTCTACCACAAAGTAGTTAAATTTAGGCTCAAAATTTGTCTGTACACTGTAACAGAACAAAGGTGGGAACCTACGAAACATGGAGATGGAATCGCGGTAGGAGAATCCAATCTTTTGGAAGTAATCGACTTTTGGTATGAACTTTTCTTCGACGGCAGAAGAGAGGAGGTAGGTGTGTTTGCACACCTCGTGGATTCCAATGCTTTGAAGAAAGTAGAGGGTAGGACGGAGCCGGGTTTCGACATTGGAAGCAAGGAGCCTCGGCCGGCGGTTGATTACGCGGCGGAGATCCGAGCCGTTGACTTTGGCCTCTCGGAGGAGGAAGGTGAAGACGGGGACAATGTCGTTTAAGCGGAGGCTGAGGATTTCCGGACACATGTTTACGATGCGGCGGAGTTCGGCCGCGGAGAAGGCAAAGGAAGTGAGGAATTCGATGAGGGATTTGAGGTCGTGCAGGTTGGCGGTGGTGATGGTGAAGGGATGATGGTTTAGGAGAGAAAAGGAGTCGATGCCGATTGAGTCGAGGAATAGCATTTTCTCTTGGAACTCTAGTTGATGGTGTTGACGGTGGTGCGGCGGCGGAGGCGGCGGCAGTTCGGCATTTGAGGGTATTTGAAATTGTTTTG
>JAODPA010009823.1:0-13625 GCA_025585075.1 Nepenthes mirabilis | reverse complement strand
CTCGTCTCAATTATATTATTATGTTAATTAATTATGCTTACCAAAAAAATTATTATGTTAATTAACTATTAATCATTCATTCCTCTGATTAGTCAATTCAACTAGGACTAGTTTTTTATTTAAGGAGGTTTCACAATTGTTTTTTGATTGAATAATTACCTTTGAATTTCTATAAGCATTTGATTATTTAAATTGACTGAATGAATCTCAATTAATTAGAAACCATTGATGCACCCTGGATCCGAGTTGTCGCCGAATTTGGGTGTTGTTTGGTCTTTGAGTCGAGTTGAAGTAAGTCTCGATCTCTATATTCCATGACTTGAATCTTACACACCACAATTTTAAAAAATGAGAGGTTAAATGATTGACAGAACTCACTCCCCGATATATTCTCTAATGCTCAAATTAATAGTCTTTCTTATGAGATAAAAAATATAATGACAAAATATACGAGAAATAATGCAGGGAAAAGGGATTTATGAATTTAATTCGGAGGTTGTGCTCGTCATGGAACGGCTTTGTGGTGTTATGCTCGTGGAGAGCGGCTTTGGGGTGGTGCACTCATGGAGTGGCTTTGTGTCATAGAGGCGAGAATTATGAGAAAGTTCTCGAGGCTTGGCAGTTAAAGAGAGAGCTCTGGCGTTCAAGGCTTAATTGTATATGCGAGCATTAATGTGTGCATACAAGAGAGCATACCTTTGGAGTCTGTTTTGAGAGCTTTTTATAGCCTTGAAATCCTCTCAGCCTTCCTTGGGTGCCAAGGCTAGCTGCCAGCTACCTGGAGAAGATTTTGTCAACTGGTGAGAAGGTTGCTAGTGTCATTTATGGCAATCGTGATCGGCCGGGAGGGGGGTTCCTTTCTTTCCTGTGGAGATACTGTACGTGAAAAATGTTGGGATTTCTATTGTGAAAAATATGTTGAGATGGAGGCTTCCTTCCTAGAGAGAGATCGTGATCCAAGGAGATATTCGAGATCGTGATCGGTTAAGGCAGGTAATTTCTCATGTGTGGAAATGGCGTCATAGGCTATCCAGCTTGGGCCATAGCCAGTCTGGGCTGCATCTGACCGATTGGAGGATCGCATCAAATCAACATAGGCATTGACTATCCTCTAGGCCAGTGGGCCTTATTCCTTCTGAGCTGACTGCTTTTTGGGTCGGCTCATTTTTGTCATCCCCTTTACTAACCTCCCATGTTGGGGGTTCAAATTTTCAGCTCACAACATGTTCATGATGGGACCCGACAAGCCGTGTTATATTCACTATCGGTTCCTTTCCTAGGCGGTTTAATTCCCTTCTTTGCTATTTCTAGCTCAATTCCTCTACACTGGCGATTTTCTATAGATTTGCTATGACAGAGATTCCTTGGTGTTTTGCGACCCGTTGGTTCCTTTTTATGTTATAAATCAAGGGCTCTCGGCACTTCTTTGCATTGCATTCCTCCTTGATTAGTGAGATGGCGTGGAAGCCTAATGCGGCTGAGAGGCATGAGTTTTTGGCAACCGACTCAAGGCGAAGGTCATTCTTATCATCTGGTGACATTATCTTGGGATGCGCCCACAATCCGCTTTGGTCACCACTTTTCGTAAAGGGGGCCACTTTGGTCACCCCTTTTCGAGCTTGTCTGGAGCCATGCCTGACTCTTTCTCTGATTAGGACTGGGCTTTTCTTACCCTTTGACTACCTATGCGTGGCTGTCTTTCCTTACGACAAGCTTTCACTCTTGTCTCAATGTGTTATTCTTTTGCCCAGGAGTTCGTTTCGATGAAATATGGCCTTTGCAACTGGACTGCAATCCATGTGCTCCCCCTCTTCTTTTCATTTTGTTGTACGTTAACCCCTTAAACTCCTGGAGGCTTTGTAATTTTTAAAGGGAGATTAATGAATGGAATTAGTTACTACTTCTGTCCATATCATCTTTGTTGTCTATTTCTTTTCTCTATCTTTTTTGACGTCGGACTGAATTGAGAAGCCAACATCCTCGTGGGGCTGGACTAGATGGCCGACCGGTTTCATCAACCAACTTGCCAAAACCCGAAGTGGCAGCTGCCCAATCATGTGGGTCAAAGTCAAATTGGTAGTTGACTAGCTTCACTAGTCAATCTAGCTAAGGTATGGAGTCATCAGTGAAGAGCTAGTCTAGTATGAATTCATCTTGTCTCTCCGCCATTGGTTGGGTGTACTTGAGAAGGGGAGTGCGGTGGCCTATGGCTTGGGAAGTTATGTGGCTTCGTACTCCATCCTGTCATCATCAGCCACGTGTCTATCGTCGAAATGGCTGTCGATCACCATTAATGAGACATGACGATGTGACGCGTCCGAACGCCTCCCGGTGATAACACGTGGCAAGCATTATGGGCGCGCTTTTTGAGGCGCCATTTTGAATTTGTGGTGGCCTCCGTTATAAAAAAAAAAAGGGACGCCATTTTAAGTCTCACTTCACCTTCCTGCTTGTTCTCGTCGAGCTTTTCCTTTTTTTACTTCTTTGTGACTTACTTCCCTCTACTTTCATGGTTCCAAATATTGGCACAATTCATTTTGTCCTTAACGCTGGCGAAATAGGGGCTTTGTACATTCAATATAACATTCCGTTGTCCATTCTGTATTCGGTGTTGGGAGAGCACGATAGGGTCTGCTCGCCTCCGAAGGTGTTCATTACTATTTATGAAGCTCACTTGTAAAGTGGGCTTCGCCTTTCTATCCTGGGTGAGCTGTTCGACGTATTTTTGGTCCTCGAAGTTCCAATGGCAAGGTTTCATGTGAATTTCATCCGATACTTATGCTCCTTGTGTACAATCCTTCACCATCGCAGGAGGGCATTGACTGTGATGGCGGTGAAGGTTATCTTCTGATTCTCCAAGAGTAGGGATTGGATGTCACTATTCCCTCGTGAGTTGCACATCATGAGGCCATTCCCGACTCTATCAAAAATTGGAAGGACCGGTTCTTCTTTATAAAGGTTTCTAGTGATTGGCCCTTATCCAGGGATTGGGGTAACGTGCTGGCTACACTCACTAGCAAGGCTTCGCATGAGGAGGCGGAGTCCATTAGGTCATTGACGGAGTTGATCCAGGAAAACTTGGAGGAGTTCTAGAATGACCAACTTCTGTCGACTAAGGCCCTTGCATGGGCTCGTTGGGGCCCATCTTCGCCAGCAGGAGTGCCAAGGCTGTCGCTCTCCAACTAGCCGAGCCTAAGAGAAAGGCCAGGACCCTACTTATTTGGGATCCCTCTGACAGTCCATCTTGGTGGTGATCCACATTATCTCTAGGTTCCTCTTTTTCTTCCATCATTGAGGGTCTTCTTATGGTGGAGCGGATGAGGAGCATTGGCAAGTCATCTGGGTGCCAACCCTCACCAATTCTCTAGATGCCAGCACCTCGAAGGCTGGTGCTAGGGTGCATTTAGCCAGAGTGCTTCCTCCTCATTTTTTTGGCATGCCAGTTGGACTGGCAGTTGAAGGACCAGTTGGATTGACAAAAGAGAGAGCCCAAACTCCCTCAAGGCCCATCTAGGAATCAGGACGGTGGCCCACCTTGAGCCTTTGCAAGAGGGCTAGCGTGAATCCCCACAGGGGGCCCACAAGAGGATCCCACTTTTTCCTTGTTGGAGTGGGTGGCTGCCTACCCTCCTGAGCAGTCAACCAGAGAAGAGTCCGATATGAGCCGTTCAGTAGAGGTCAGGCTAGCGGGTGATGTCGAGGAGATGACGGTGATAGAGGCCTCTCTGTCATCAGCTCCTTTGAGAGTTACTGCATCTAGGGAGCCCTATATCCGGGTAAGTTGCATTGAACTTTTGCATTTTCACCAGAGATGGCCAGCCGCAACCTCTTTTCCTTGTTTAATTTGCAGGATGACAAAATGATGCAATTCCTACAAACTTGCTTGTAGCAGCGGTTGTCTTGGATCCAGATGCTTGAAGGAGAGGTCCATCGTCTGAATCATACAAGGGTCAACTTGAAGGTGGAGGAGCTGCAGGGCTGATTGGATGCTGTCGTCTCTGAGGTTGAGCTATATGGGGACCGCGTCTTGGACCTTCAGCTCCAACTTTCTAGGGTCCTAGCGGAGTTGTAGAATGCCTTGTTGGCTACTGAGCAGGACAAGGCTTCTCCTCGGAGCGAGAACATTAGACTCGGAGAGGAGCTGACAACTCGAATTGATCTGGAGGAGTTAGGCCCTGTTCTACACGCAAGGTTCTTAGACGGTGTTTAGCTATGCCAATGGATTGCCTCCATCTTCGACCCTAGATTTCCCACTGGCATCTTTGACCATAGGAATAGGGTTGCTCAACGCCGGTCAAACTTGACTAACTTTGCCGACGGGGAGGACCCCTTTCCTTGTCCTCCTGCCAACCCCCAGCCTTAGAGTCACTGTATTCAATGTCCCCCCTTGTTCTATCTTCTTTGTATTCATTGTATTTTTATTTTTTATATTGTTGTCTATACAACATGGTCTCTCAATGAATAAAAGGAGATTTTTCCAAATGTAGTGATTTCTTTATTTTCATATGACTCTGCTTTCCTGCGATCACTGGCCGGCCGAGCATGTTCGCTGTTGTAGCCGGGCCTTTTTTGAGAATTAGTGTTGTTTTCCACGCGTGACAGATTGGGCCCTAGCCCACTTAGCCATTGTAGACTGGCTGCGGGTTGCACGAGGATCCGACACGATGTTCATCATAATAACGCCTATGGGCAGCTTCGCTAGAGTTAGGACACACGTCGTTTGCCATCATAGCGACACGACCTTTCAGCCTTGCTGTGACATCGTTTCCTGCAGAGGCTTTGCTTATTTTACCGTGGTGTCTCCCACTATTCTTTTCATCGCTGGGCTTCTACAGATATTTTTGCTTTCGCTATTGTTTTCTGGATGGCTAATAGAGACATTATTGACATTTCGACTCTATTAAGCATCATCTTCCTCTTTCCTTGGGCCTTCAATCAAGGAGGGAAGTGGAGATGGGTGATCGGTGGAGGAAACCGAAGGAGAGGAATCAGTGAATGGGGTCACCACCAAAGAAAGACGCCACCCGGGTGGCCCACTCTTTGAGCCCCCTGGTGCCCTAAGGGTGCCTCCAAGTCTCAAATCAGTTGGGTCTTCTCGTCAGGTACGCCCGTCTCGTTGAGAGGTAGTCCAGATGCTTTGTTGATGTTGTTTATGACTGATCCCTCTTTTTTATTTGACAGCCTTGAGGGGCGCCTCACTGGTTGGAGGAGTCTGGACTGTTGCAGGGTGACAAAATTGCTCGCTTGTTACCGCACAAGCTGATCGGGTCATCGAAGAAATGGAGCGCAGGGTCGAGGCTGTTGTCCAGGACGCATTGCAAATTCAGGCACAGGCCATTCATCTTGACCAGGCCATGTCTGAGTTTGAGGCAAAATTGCAGGAGCTCTCTGAAGCCCATGCCCGAGCTATGGGTAGGATCGCGTTACTCGAGGATGAGTTGAGGACTCGGATTTGTCCTAATGAGGTGGCCCCTACCCTAGAGAAGCGGTTTCAGGGGAGCATTCATTTCAGCAAACGGATCGTCTCCTTAGTGGCCCCTGACTTCCTCGTTGGTTTCCTGGATTCGAGGAACGTTAGAGCTACTCGCTGCTCAGACCTAATCGGCTACCCAGTCAGAGAGGGTAGAGGGCCTGTGCTAGACCCTTCGAGGGGTCCTTGACCATAGGATAGTCATCTGGATAGGTCGTAGATGTGAATAACACCATGTATCTTCAAAGCAGTCAGATGCCCTCAGATGTATATCTTGATTATTTAATAAAGTACCTAGACCTTGTTGATCATTGTTGCTGATGTTCCTATTGTGTGCTAGATTTTTTTGTTCGATACTTTTTTCCTCATCTGCGCTTGGTCCCACTGGAGGACGTAGTAGCTTTCACACGTCAGGTCCCAGTCCATTGACCATTGTAAACCGATGGTGCTCATCTCTCTAGGAGAGAGTAGTCACACATGCTAAAAATCCCCCTAAGGTTTTGAGTTTGATCGTGCCTAGGCTGCTTCATACGAAACCGTGGTTCAAGTTTGATCACGTATGGGCCGTTCAGTATGGGATCGTGGTTTGAATCTGACCACATATGGGTCATTCGGTAAGGGATCGAGGTTTGAATCTGACTGCATATGGGCCACTTGGTACAGGATTGAGGTTCGGTAATATGTGAATGAGAATCCACCCGACTTAGGAGCAATCTATGTCGTTTGATTTTATGCAATATCATACAAGTATTCATATGGACATGCAAATATGGATGATAAAGATAAACAAGTAAATAAATTATTTCATTGAGCATGATACAATCTTACAAGCATTCTCAATAACATATACTATACCTACTTGGGTTCAGTAAGACTCTTATTGGTAATATTTTTTGAGATGGACGGCATTCCATGTCCTTAGAACTAATTTGCCGTTCTGAGCTCGGAACTTGTATGCCCCGTTCCGCAGAACGGCTGAAATGAGGAATGGGCCCTCCTAATTTGGGAATGCTTGTTTCTGTCGATGACCTTGCCCATGGCCTCTATGCTTCGTAGGATCAGGTTTTCCACCTCGAATTGTCGAGCCTTCACCCTCTTATTATAGCACTGGGCAATATGTTGTTGGTAGGCCATTGTGCGCATCTTACACGCCTCCTCGAGCAGGTCGAGGTGTTCCCTAAGCTATTGAAAATTACTTTGTGAGGCAAAGCCTTCTACCCTGAGGCTGGGTAGCCTGATCTCGACTGGGATGACAGTCTCAATCCCATTGCACAAATTGAAAAGTGTCTCACGCATTGGCTCCTTTGGCGTTGTTCAGGACGACCATAGCATGGAAGGCAGCTCGTCCGCCCAAGAGCCCTCGGCGTATTCCAACTTGGTCTTTAACCCGTGCAATAGAATTCAGTTTGTAACTTTCACCTGTCCGTTTTCTTATGAATAGGCTACCGAGGTGTGGACCAACCGATTCCCAAACTGGTGTAGTACTTCATAAAGCGCTTACTGGTGAATTAGGTTCCATTATCAGTCACGATGACCTTAGAAATTCCGAACCTATGGATTATATTCTACCGATTGAACTCCATGACGTTTTGCTCGGTAATTCAAGCCAATGGGGGGGTTTCGACCCATTTGATGAAATAGTCGATGCCCACCACCACAAACTTTCTCTATTCGGACGCGATGGGAAAAGAGTCAAGAATGTTGAGCACCCATTGCACGAACGGCCATGGGGCCTGAAAGGACCTCAGCTCCTTGGGCAGCTGATGGGGTATGTTACCATAGACTTGACAGTTTTGCACTTCTTTACGAAATCTATGACGTCTTGCTTCATCGTCGGGTAGTAATAACCTTGGCGCATTATCTTAATAGTAAGGCTCTTACACCCAATGTGTGACCCATAGATACCGAGGTAGACCTTTCCTAATGCATAGTCAGCCTCCTTTGATGTAAGACACCGTAAGTAGGGTGTGGAGTATCCTCGACGGTATAACTTTTCGTTCACAACGGTATGCCAGTCAGCTATCTTCTTTATACACTTTGCATCATCCAGGTTTCCTCCTAGGGAATCATCCGTAATGTACCTCTAGTAGGACGACATCCAGGTCTTACCGTCCGAGACCTACATCGCCTTTAGCTCTTCTATGTTGGGAGAGGTCAGGATCTCCCACATATCTTTGGAATACTATTCTAGACTTTCGGCTGCCGCTGCCCCTACTAGTTAGTCAGCTTTCCAGTTTTTCACTCTTGGGATGTGAACCATCTCAACCTTATTGAATTTTTGGACCATATTCCTTAGCGAGGTATCTTGCGAGCAGCAGGTTGGATGCCTCAAAGCTTCCGTGAATTTGGTTGATGATCAATTATGAGTCGCTGTAGATGGTTACGTGCCTTTCCGAGCATCATTGGTGAGCCGCAATCTAGCGAGTAGGGCCTCATACTCGGCCACGTTATTGGTACCCAAAAACCCAAACTTTAAACAGTATCTCACTTCAAGTCTATCAGGTGTCCTTAGAACTACTCTGTCCCCACTGCCAGAGTGGATCGATTAGCTGTCCACATGGAGAGTCCAATCCGATGCTTCATTCCGACTGTCAACATCACTGGGGTGATCGGTGTTCGAAATTAAAGTCATGGTCTCAACAATAAAGTCAGTCAATGCCTGCCCTTTAATGGCCGGCCCGAGTCTAAACTATATGTCGAATTCATCTAATTCAATAGCCAACTTAACGAGTCGCCCTGACACATTGGGTTTCTGTAAGATTCCCTTTAATGACTGGTTGGTCAGGACACCTATTTTGTGTGCTTGAAAGTAGGGCCGTAGTTTTTTGGCCAAAAAGACAAACACCAGTGCAACCTTCCCCACGTGCGAGTAGTGGGTCTCAGTGTTCGCTAATATTTTGCTGACATAGTAGACCAATCGCTATACGTCGAACTCATACTGGATTAGAACGAAACTCAGTGACACCTCAGAAATTGCTAAGTACAAGTATAACTTCTCATCCTTGTTTAGTAACGTTAGGAGAGGTGGACTTGCTAGGTACTTCTTCAACTCGTCGAAGGCGGTTTAGCAATTGATTATCCATCGAAAACCGTTCATCTTAGTCCCCTTCAAGGCTTTGAAGAAAGGGAGATATTTGTCTCCGGACTTAACAAGGAAGCGGGAGAGCGTCGTAAGTCTTCCAGTTAGTCTCTAGACATCTTTCACGTTTTGCAACAGAGTCATGTTCATGATAGCCTTTATTTTCTCCGATTTATCCTTAATCTCCCACTGAGAAACAATGAAGCCCAGGAATTTTTCTGAAGACACCCCAAAGACGCATTTAGTTGGATTCAATTTTCATCCGGTGCACCTGGAGTAGCTTGAAAGCTTTGGTGAGGTCACTGACGTGGTCATCGGTGGTCTTATTCTTGACGAACATATCATCTACGTATACCTCCATATTCCGTCTGATCTGGACTTCAAACAATTTGTTCATGAGTCATTGGTACATCACATCTACGTTTTCAACCCGAAAAATATAACCTTGTAGCAGTATGTCTCTCAGTCCTTTATAAAGGAGGTATACTCTTCATCCTCAATACTCATCTTGATCAGGTTGTAACCAGAGTACACATCTATAAAACTGAGTAGTTTGTGTCCGGAGGTGGTATCGACGAGTGGTCGATCTTGGGTAATAGAAAACTATTTTTTTGGCACATCTTATTTATATCGTTAAAGTTAACGCACATCCCCCACTCCCCATTACTCTTCTTGACAATGACTACATTAGAGAGCCAGTTTGAGTACTGGACTTTTCTGATAAAGTCGAAGTCGAGCAATTGCTTTACTTCATCTTGGATGACGATGAGTTTTTCCATAGAGTAGTTTCTTCGCTTCTACTGGACGGGTTTGTGGGTTGGGTCTAGACCTACTTGTGGACCATCATCTCGGACGAAATCCCAAGCATATCAGCTAGAGACCATGCAAAAATGTTAGAATTCTGATGAAGGAAGTTGACTAGCCGGTCTCATAGGGGTCCGACAAGTAAGCTTCCTATCTGCACACATTTCTTTGGATTTTTGGGATCCAGAGGGAAGTTATCGGCCGGTTCGCCAGCTTGAGCCTGCTGTAGGGATGCTTCATCTTAGTGATCCAAATCGTCCACCGGGCGGTTCGAAGTGGCTTGAGTGACTTGGGACAGGTTGCAAGTCCAATCGGTCACCTGGCTACCTAGTACCTCTCCGATATCGCAGGACGTATGAAACTTAATCTTCAAGTGTGGGATGGACGTCACGGCCTCAAAGGCAGTCAGGCAAGGTCACCTCATAATGGCATTATATGCTGAAGGGAGGTTAACTACAAGGAACGTCAGCAAGTGGGATACCGTCTTGGGGCATGTTCCCAAGGTGACTTCCAATTGGATCGTTACCTGAATAGGCACTGACTCGTTATCTAATCCGTAGAGGGGCCCTTTGGCCGGTCGTAGTTGACTCTTTTTTAATCTCAATTTAAAATAAGTATCCATGTAAAGTAAATCGTTCAAACTTCCATTATCAATAAAAACTCATTTCAATTGATAATTGACGGTACCATCTAAAATGATGGCGGATACAACTAGAGGGTCAGAGTGGAGAGTCATTATATGTGATATATCTTCTTTACTTAAACTAATGACGTCGTCCCTAACTTCTGCCCTTGGTTTCTTCGAAGCAATACCGAGTTGGCCTATCGGGTGTTCTGGCCGAGTTGCCACCATATTGACTATCCCGACTGTAACTCGGTTTCTTGGCTGCTGCTACTTGGTCCTCTCTTCGCCTGCCACACCGGCCCCTTGTTCTGGGTTTCACAGAAACTTGGCCAAGTGTCCCCTCCGAATGGGTTTTTCAATTTCCTTTTATAGGGTCCAGCAAGCCTCTATACAATGATCCAAAGATTGATGGTAGTGACAATATTTCATCTGATTTTCTCCCTTTGGATTCTTGACCGGTTTTGACCACTTCTTAAACTTCTTCTCACGGATCTGTATGAGGATGTCAATTCGGAAGTCACTCAAGGAAGTCAGGCTTTGTGTCCCGAATTCCCTTCTAGCCCCTAGTTCCCTCCTGGGCTTCTTCCTCATATCTTGGGTACTGAAGCAGTCCACGTTTCTCTTTCTCCCCTTGGTGGTCCTTGGTGCAGCGGGTCATTGCACCATGGGCGTTTAGTCTCGTTGACCTCTTCGATCGTCATGTAAGTTCGAGTGATGGCCTCGACTTTGCAAAAACATCTAGGCCATGTAGTCTCGTGGGCCAAATGTTTGAAGAATTTGCTCGGCTCTAAGGTAGAGATGAAGGTGCTCAACTTCACCTCATCAGTCAACCAGGGAATTCAGTAGGCTTCCGAAGTGAAATGAGCCAAGAAGCTTCTCACGCTTTCATTGGGCCATTACTTGATGCAGACGAGGTGCTAAGGCTGTCTTTCCTCCCTTTAACTTGAAGCGAATTGCATCAGGAAACTATCAGCAAGCTTCTGAAATGTATGGATCAAATTTGGTGATAGAAGATAAAACCAAATTCCGGCATCCCCTTTAAAGGTCAATGAAAAGCACAGGCACATAGTTGCCTCACGTAGGCCATGGAAGCTTAGTAGGGTACGGAAGTCGTCCAGGTGGCCCATTAGGTTTGTGCTTTCATCATAAGGCTCCAGGGTCGGCATTTTTAACTTTTGAGGAAGCGACTGTGTTTGTATCTCCATTGTGAATGATGATTTGTCTCAAATCTATGGATCGTCCAGCAACATCTCTCTTGAACACGTGCGACCATATTTTCTCAACTCGCACCTATACTTGAGGGGAGACAATCGCTCTTTTCTTATTAAGGCAGGTTATAAACTTTGAGTATTTTAGTGAGCGGCGAGAGGTCGACCAGCTACTGTCGACGGTTGGTTGGGCATTGCTCGAGGCCCTCTCATGGGCCAGTGGCCTTCGTTCGTCATGTAAGTAGCATAGATTTTGCCACTCGGGGATTTCCTCTAGTGTCTTGCAACCAAGTTGGCCTTCCAAATAGGATTGGACCCCATCGCTTGAAGTCGGTCTAGCTGCGATGCCGTCTGGGCATCCTTCCTTCCTGATCGGTCAATTTTTCCCCTGGCTGCTTCGTTTGGACATTGAAGTATGTGCGGTGGAAGAATGAGCCCCAAGCCTATGCTGATGTGCGTGAAGGGTCTAGAGTATATGAGATATATTGTCCACCCGGTCGGCCAATGCTTGCATGGATGGTGTCGTCGTTCCCCCACGTGGCTACCTATAGAGGGGTCGTCACTATGGAGGATGACGTCCTTGGCCAAAGCATTCGCATGGGCTCTAGTGTTGACGATATCTGCTTCTGTGTGGATGGTAGTTAGGCCTTTTGTTCACCTTCTCACAGATGGCGCCAGTGATACGTCATAGATCTGAGTTGTCGACAGATTTAGGTGCCACTAGGTCTTTGGGTCGAGTTGAAGCAGGTCTTGGTCTTCATATTCCTTGGCTTGGATTCAGCACAGCACAACTCAAAAAATGAGAAGTCAAAGGATTTACAGGATTCACTCTCCAATATATCTTCTGATACTCAAGTCAATAGTTTTTCTTATGAAATAAAAGATATAATGACAAAATGTATGGGCAACAATGTAGGGAAAGGGGATTTGTAAATCTAACTCGAAGGTTGCGCTTGCCATGGAGTGGCTTTGTGGTGGTACATTTGTGGAGAGCGGCTTTGGGGTGATATACTTGTAGAGAGTGGCTTTGGGGTGGTGCGCTCATGGAGCAACTTTGTGTCGTGGAGGTAAGAATTATAAGAAAATTCTCCGGGCTTGGCAGACAAAAATAAAGGTTTGGCGTTCGAGGGCTTACTTAATTGTGTATGTGAGTATTGATGTGTGCATTCAAGAGAGCATGCCTCTAGAGTCTGTCTTGAGAGCCTTTTATAGCCTTGAAACCCTCTTAGCTTCATTCGAGCGGCAATGCTGGCTGCTAGCTATCTAAAGAAGATTTTTCCAACTGGCGAGGACGTTGCTGGTGCCATTTATGGCAACTGTGATTGCCCAATAGGACTCCTTCCTTTCCTGTGAAGATACTGTATGCGGCAAATGTTGAGGTTTTTATCATGGGAAATACACTGAGTTGGGGGCTTTCTTCTCGAGAGAGATTGTGATCCAATGAGATATTCAGAATTATGATCGGTTAGACAGGTAATTTCTCATGCAAAAAAATGGCGTCGTGGGCAGTCCGACTTGGGTCATAGCCAGTTTGGGCCACATCCGACCAACTGGAGGATCGCTTCCGGTCAACAGAGGTATTAACCGTCCTCTGAGCCACTTGGCCTTATTCCTTCTGGGCTAACCGTCTTTTGGGCTTGCCCATTTCTACCATCCCATCACCCATGTACTTTATAAATTAGATTAAACGTCGCTTTTTTAACTAGTGTATGGTATGTATAAAATCTTTACATACAAAAAATGAAGTAAATATGTCATAAATTATATTATATCAATTCCTTATAATGGTTTTTTTAAAGCCAAATAAATACTACAAAATAAATACTTTTTAGAATTTAAAAATGAATAAACTTTTTTTATAAACTTGGTTGTATATATACTTGAATATGTAATGGGGCTTCTTTAACAATTTTAGCATTTTGGAAACAAGTTTTTGAAATTTAGAGTAAATTGTAATATCCGGTTTCCTGACCAATTAACTTGGTATTATTGGTTTATTTTTGGTTAATTTTTGATATATTAAAAATAATTATGCAAGATTAATTTGAAAACAAATTATAGAGTAATGAAGTAAATTAGTGCCTAAAGCATACCCAACACATACTCGTACGTTTTGGGTAGATTGAGTGCGCCTGATGAGCACCTGAGACGGTGCTTAAGCGTGTTTGGCAAAGTGATCGTGCTCAAGAAGAGTTTGATGCGGCGCTCGTGCGTAACTTGAGGTTAGGCACTGCACTTGAGCTGGCGTTCATAAGCCGGTTTGATTATATATGGAATGCGTGCATTATTTTCAATAATTTCGTTCAGAATGAAGGAGAAAGGAGAGAGAAAGAGAAGGGAAGGAGGTAAGAGGAAGAAAAGAAGAAGTATTTTAAAGTATCTTTTGGTCGGATTTATCAGATTAGATATAAGACAAGTATCCTTATACCCTATTTTTGG
>JAODPA010009812.1:0-13627 GCA_025585075.1 Nepenthes mirabilis | reverse complement strand
AAAAAAATAAAGACACAGATGGATGAATAGATGACTAATAGCAAGTTTAGAATAAATGGGCCAAGTAAAAGCTCTTGCCCAAGTTACCTGGCCAATCAAAAGGTTTTATTTTGACAGACAAATCAAGAGAATTCAGCTATATCACCTATCTAATAATAAGAGAATATTTTACTATTAAGATTTTTTTTTCTTACTTCACTACTAAAATTTCTTTAACAACCATCTATTTAACAATTGGAGAGGAATTGAAGAATAATCAAGCCTAAAAGGTGACCAGAGGAGCCAAGCATGGAGAGGGAAGGGCGAGAGCCTGAGCACAACCTTCTAGTCTCCGTCGGCTACTATCTAGCACCTCGTCGGATGGCTCTACTATGTGGGTGCTTGCTATGTTGCCTATACCAAAAGGCCCGACCCATGCATTGTCCAAGTGCCTAGGCTAAGATCTGTCATGCGCTTTGACCCACCGACAAACGTTTAGCCATGTTAGAAACCTATCAGCACATTAGTCTCCGTTCTAAGCTCAATCTAGGCCCACCATGGCCACCACCACTTGATGGCCCCATTTTTGACTTGCTGATATCAACTATGGCATGCTACTCAAGCTATATAAGCTCAAATTTAAGGTTTGAACGTGCCTAACTTAGATATAAGATTTCAATAAGCCAAAAATGATGAAAGATATAAACAGTAATACTCTTCTATTTCTCAAAGGCTCACATGGCTTCGATATGTTTCATCCTTGATACTCAATGTATCGAGCCAAATAAAATATAACCTGATGGGTACCGAAACTAGAGGCCTGTTAATAAGGCCCATTATCCCGTGGACGGACCCTGGCACCACAGGAACCTAGTGGGCCCAAGGGGACCAAGAGGTCCAAGTGATAGGGCCCAAGCGGCGTGACAAATTGGAAGCTCATAGAGGCCCACAAACCCAGGATGGCCCCGAACCTCAGCCGCGCCTGGAAAAGCAACGCCCCAGAGATTTGAAAGCAGACCTGTCAGACCGTATGACGGATGATGGCCTACGCACACGATTGATCATTACAGATGTGACTTCACGAGAGGTCAGTCAGCGTACACACCACATTCCTGGTGCAAAGGATAGGGTTGGTGGAGTTGGTGGCCGATTTCAGCATATGTCAACGCCACGTCGACATATGTCAACGGTGGCCGATTGATCATTGCAGATGTGACTTCACGAGAGGTCAGTCAGCATGCACACCACATTCTTGGTGCAAAGGACAGGGTTGGTAGAGTTTGTGGCCAATTTTAGCATATGTCAATGACACGTGGACAACCTACCAAAGATGGTTCGATTACTATAAATACCCTAACTGTGCATCTAACAAATGATTCTAGCATTTACTCTTACCCAGAAGTTATAGAGAGAGAAAAAGAAGAGAGAGGATTTGCGCCGCTCTGTAATCCATAACAACATAGTGAGATTGATTTTCGGACAAAAGTCCTGTGGTTTTTCCTTCCTTATTCACAAGGAGGATTTCCACGTAAAAAATCTTCTTTTCGTACTCCTCGTACTCTCTCTCTCTTTCTTTCTACTCACGCATTGTCTTGTGTTGCTGTCGGATTCTCATCTTAGTCAGAGTAAGGATCTGAGGACGCAATATTAGCACCGTTGTGGAAAGTGACTAAAAGTCAGCTTTTCACACTTCCTACACAATGTCCAAGAACTCTTTGATACTCCTTCAGAAGTCCAGCATAGTGAACACCAGGATACAAGCAAGTGCACCTATTAGGAACGCGGCTTCATACGATAACGGTCCCGCTCCCTGTGCCAGGGCAGAGGATTATCCCAATCCAGTTGTACGTGCACTGGCTACCAGAATGGAAGATATGTCCAAAGCCTTACTGACCCTTTGTTTTAAAAAAGGATGAGGGAATGAAATGAGCGTCTTCTAAGATCTCCCAAATGGCGACATCCTAAAATAGGGGTAAGGGGAAGAAACACCCAAGCAGGCTGGCCAGTCAGCACGAGGCCCCGAAGACCCAGGTTGCCTCAAGCAGCAAGGTCCCTCAAAGACTTGAAAGTCGCTTAGGTCCCCGAGTGCAAGAGAAAAGCCCTGAGAGGCACAACCCGCATTCCGTCCACAGCAATTGGGAATGTGCTGCTCAGGAGGTAGCTCTGCAAGACGACCCACCTCTGGAGCTAGGGGAATCCCTGAGCAGCAGGCAGTTCGAGAGCCTCAGGAGTTAAGAAATTATCTCAACGAGAAGAAGGCAATAGCCCCACCCTACGCGGAGGAGAAGTTAGAAAAAATCTGAAACCGCGTATTCGGAGAAGATAACCGAGGAGGAGCTAATATACTCCGATCTCTGTTCGTGGCAGAGATCAGGACGAGGCCACTCCCACCGAAGTTCAAGATGCCAAGCTTTGACATCTATGGTTGAAGTACTAACCCAATAGACCAACTGAACCACTTCCGTGAACACCTGAGCCTTCAAAGGCTAGATGAGATGACCATGTGTCAGTGCTTCCCATTGACAATCAAGGGATATACGAGGGTGTGGTTTATGGGCTACCAGCAGATTCAATTCGCTCTTTTAACGAGCTGGCAGTAGTTTTTCTCTCACAGTTTGCCTCTAGTAGAAGAATAGAGAGATAGCCTTGGCACCTTACCCAGGTAAAACAGGGTGCTAGGGAGAGTTTAAGGAGGTTCCTGGCCTGATTCATAGTAAAGGCCAAGCAAATCCCAAGACTAACTGATGGGGTAAAGTTGAACGCATTCCTCTCTGTCTTGGAGGGAGGTGCGTTTTTCAAGCAACTCATTCACAATGGTCTCTAGACATTCGCAGAGGCCGAGACCGCAACAAGGGCGTATGTTGCGGCCGAAAAAGTCAACGAGGTGAAAAGGCCAGAAAAAGATGAAAACTTCCATCCAAGGGCGGCAGAAGGAAAGAGAAAAGGCGGGGACCATCCAGGTCCCCAAACAATGAAAATGATGCACAAGTCCGAGCATATCATTCGGAGGGAGCCCAAACTTGTGAATCTAACCCCTCTGAACGACACCCGTACAAACGTTCTGATGCAGATCTAGGAGAAAAAGTTTTTGAAGTGGCCCAAGCCGTTAAAGAATCCAAAAGGTGGTGATCAGACTAAATAATGTCACTATCATCGCAGTAGAGGCCACAGTACCGATGACTACCGGACACTACAAAAGGAAATCGAGGAGTTGGTAAAGAGGAGTCACCTCAATCATTTCCTACAAGGACCCGAGCAGACTTCCGGAACAACAGGTGATGCTGAGCTTGACCAGCCCAGGAACTGAGTGGCTGCAGGAGTCATAAACATGATATCAACTCACTCGGCCAGAGAGGACGCACAGGATATAATTGCGACAAAAAGACCAATGATAGAAATTAGGGATGAAGTTATTAGTTTTAGTAATAAGGATATGGCCCATGTAACTTCTCCCCACTCTGATCCCTTCGTTGTAACCACACTTGTTTTAGATAGTACAAATGACTACAAGATAAAACGAGTTTTTGTTGACAATGAAAGTTCCAGAAATTTGCTTTATCTCGATGCCTATTTTAAATTGGGATTTAAGAGAAGTCAAATGAGAGTGTCAGAGGGACCACTCTACGGACTGGACAATTAACCAATGCCCATCTAGGGTGTCGTCCAGTTGGAAATCACACTGGGAACGTACCCAAAGACTGCATCTAAGGTCCTTACCTTTCTAGTCGTGGACCTTCCGTCAGTTTATAACGCGATCATCGGACGTCCCTACTTGGCTACCTTTGACGCTGTCACTTTCATCCCGCATCTGAAGATGAAATTATCAACTCCATTCGGGGTTGGGGAGGTTCTTAGAGACCAAGCTGCTGGACGCACGTGCTATTTATCCCAGATCACGCAGAAGCCCTATCCACAGCTAAGCAAAGACCTCGATCTGCGAAATGAGGCAACGCTGCAGCAGGCACAGTTCGAGGAACCAACTGTCCGAGTCCTGGTAGATCTCAAGGATCCAAAGAAATACATCTAGATAGGAAGCTTACTACCAAAGGATATCCGAGACCAACTTATCAATTTATTGCGGGAGAATGCGAACATTTTTGCCTAGGTACCAAGTGCCATGCCAGGAATCTCTACTGAAATAATGGTCCATAAACTGGGCGTAAATCTTCGTCACAGGCCTGTTAGGAAAAAGTGTAGAAACTATTCGGCAGAGAAGCTAGTGGCCATACGTGAAGAAGTAAATAAGCTCCTAGATGCTGAATTTATCCGAGAGGTGTAGTACCCAGACTGACTATTGAACGTGGTCATGATAAAAAGAATAATATGAAGTGGAGAATGTGTTTAGACTTCACGGACCTCAATAAAGCCTACCCAAAGGACAGCTTTCCAATTTCCAAAATCGATCAACTTGTAGACTCGACGTTCAATCATGAGTTTTTAAACTTTATGGACACGTAATCGGGCTACAACTAAATAAAAATGAACCCCAAAGACGAGGAATGCACGTCATTTATGACGAACCAAGGGACACGCTGTTACAAAGTGATGCTCTTTGGCCTCAAGAATGCGGGAACGACTTACCAGCAGCTCGTGAATAAAATATTCAAGGACCAGATTGGCCGAATATAAAGGTTTATGTAAATGACATGCTTGTTAAGAGTAAAATAAGCAGTAACCACATCCAAGACCTAGCTGAGACCTTCAACGTGCTCAGGACTCACCAGATGAAGCTCAACCCAAGCAGGTGTACATTTGGAGTGACATCTAAGAAGTTCCTGGGCTATATCATTTCACATAGAGGGATTGAAGTTAACCCTAAAAAAATCAAGGCCATCCTTGATATGAAATCTCCTCGGACAATAAAGAAAGTCCAGAAACTTACCGAATGATTAACAGCTCTCTCTCGTTTCTTAGTAAAATCGACTGAGAGGCACTTGACATTTTTTAAGGCACTAAGAGGGACGAAGACCAATGATTTTCAGTGGAATATTGATTGCGATGAGGTGTTCCAAGGACTCAAATACTATCTGTCAAGTCCTCCTCTCTTAGTATCTCCCCAGCGAGGCGAGGAGCTATATTTATACCTTGCTGTGTCTGACACGGCCTTAAACATAGTACTGGTACGACAGCAGAGTGATAGACAACGGCCTATCTACTACGTTAGCAATACCTTGGCTAACCCAGAACCAGATATCCACACGCAGAGAAGGTTGCCTTAGCGCTGGTATACTTGGCTCGAAAGTTTCAAGCATATTTTCAGGCACATAAAGTAGTTGTCCTAATGGATCAACCATTGAGAGCCATTCTACAGAAACCCAAGATGTCAGGACGACTGGTCAAGTGGGCCATTGAACTAAGTGAGTTCGACATAGAGTTTCGTCTGAGGCCTGCCTGAAAAGGCCAGGTCCTCATAGATTTTGTTGTCTAGATGACGACACCAGTCCTTAGTGATGCAGACCATCATGGTGCAAGCTAGCAAAGTGAAGCGGCGACGTGGACATTACGCGTGGACGGCTCTTCAATGAAAAATGGCTATGGAGCAGGCATTGTGCTACGTACGCCCGATGGATCAGAGATCAAGTAATTGATGACTTTTGGGTTCTCGGCTACAAATAACGCCGCAGAGTATGAAACATTAATAGCAAGACTTCGATTAGCCAAAGAATGCTCAACCAAAAATCTGATTGTCTACAATAACTCCGAATTGGTCATCAACCAAGTCTGCGGGCATTTTGAGGTTAATAGCCCAAAGCTATCCAAATACCTCTGAAAGGTCAAGGACATGACCATGGAATTTGAGAAGATCGAATTTGTCCGAATCCCAAGGTAAGAGAACGGGAAGGCTAACACATTAGCAAGAGCAGCAGCTTCCGAAAACACAGAGCAATATGTCTGAGGTATGAGGGAAGTTCTGAACTGGCTGAGTATTGAGAACCCCGAGCCAGAAGTGATACAGATCTCGAGTGGCAACACTTGGATGACTCCCTACTTACAATATTTGTCCGAAGGAACATTACCTAAGAACGCGGACGCAACCAAGAAAGTAAAGAAGACAGCGGGATGGTACACTATTATGGACAACCAGTTGTACCGGCAAGGATTCTAGGCCTCTTATCTGAGGTGTCTTTATCTCGAGGAGGCAGAATATGCCCTCCAAGAAATACACCTCGGAGTTTGTGGATACCATATTGGGGGAAAGAATTTAGCCTTCAAGCTCATGAGGTAAGGGTACTATTGGTCGACTATGAAATACGACGCCATGGATTTCGTGTGCAAGTATGAAAACTATCAAGTCCACGGCAACCTTACTCATCAACCCCACACAAAACTCCAAGCACTGCAATTACCATGGCCTTTCGCCCAATGGGGACTTGACATCCTCAGACCTCTCCCAATAGCAACTAGACAGAAAAAATTTCTGATTGTTGGGATTGATTACTTTATCAAGTGGGTCGAGGCGGTGTCATTGACAAAGAGTACAGAGCAGAACGCAACTGCATTTGTCTGGTAGAACATTATATGCAGGTTTGGGATTCCTAAGTGCATTGTAACTGACAGCGGGACCCAATTTACTTGGAAGAAATTCACTAGATATTGCACCAGCCTGAGAATCAAGTTGATACATACCTCGGTCGTGTATCCACAAAGCAACAGGCAAGTGGAAGTCACGAACCAAACTATTTTACATGGACTTAAGATGAAACTGGAGGATTCCGGGGGCTTGTGGGTGCATGAATTGCCGTCCGTACTCTAGTCATACAGAACAACCCCAAGGGAACCCACGATGAAGACTCCTTTCAGTCTATGTTATGGGGTAGAGACAGTTATTCCAATGGAAGTCGGGCTTCCAAGCCTTCGTGTAAAATATTTCGGTCCAATCGACAATAATTAGAGGCTTTGAGAGAATCTCGATGTGCTTGAAGAAGTTCGAGAACAAGCACAACTGAGGACCGCGGCATATCAACAAAGGATTGCTTGATATTACAATAAAATGGTGAAGGCGCGACAGTTCGAGATAGGGAATCTAGTGCTGAGAAGTATAGAGGTCACGGGTAAAAACACCGGTCGGAATAAACTTTCCTCGAACTGAGATGGGCTGTTCCTGGTCTCGGCAATCCTTCGAAATGGAGCCTACAAATTGCGCACCAAATAAGGCAGACTGGTCCTCCGAATGTGTAATGCCACACACCTCAAAAGATACAATCAATAAATGCACGGATGGCCAGGTAAGGCAAAACTCATCATTCAAATGTGTTTGTAACAAGTTTCATTGGTATAATAAAATCCATTTCTCCTATTTCTTATCTTGCATATCATTGAGTGCTTTATGTTATCTCATTAATTCACAAGACCTAGACTGCTCCTAAGTCAGGTGAAAACAACCCTTTCACTTGCTCTGAAATTCGGCTCTGTCCGAATGGTCCAAAAGGTCGTATTTGAAACTCGGCTATGTCTGAGCAACCTGAAAAGTTGAACTTGAAACTCGACTGTGTTTGAGCGGCCACAGAGGTCGTACTCGAAACTTGACAGTATCCAAGCGACCCAAAAGATCAGACTAAAACTTGGTCATGATGCCAAACAACCCTAGAGGTTGAACTTAAAACTTAGGGGGGCCAAAAACGGCAATGATGCGATGACCCTAAAGGTAGCATCTTCAACCTAAGATGGTCGAACAATTCAAACATCACACCAATATAAGGTAAATAATTTCTTGCAAACATGACATAAAAGAACCAAACATTCCAATAGCGCAAATAATACGAGCCAAGAGTTCGCACTAAAACCACGAGCATCTCATTGGTGTAACCAATATGTGTACAGGAATATACATATATATAAAGAAAAAAAAAAGAGAAACTATGGGCAGTTAGCCTTCAGAATGTCCAGGTTAAGGAGTGCCCTCCTGCTGTTGTCATCCAAGACCAGGGGACTCCACTTGCTCCGAGGATCCCAGCTGCCCTGAGGTCTCGGGGCGACTTGATGGCCTAGCCATAGGAGGGCTTGGAGGTCCATTCATCCCTGGGAGGCTATACAAGTCTTCTCTGCAAGTAGCACTGGCGTTCCGAGGATCAAAGACGGCTGTAGGGAATCGAGGACTCAACAGCTTCCCCACTCGGCATCACAAGTTGATGCTGTCCCAATACTTACCCTCTAACGCTAAAGCCCTCGGCATTTCCTCCAGTTGGAGGTTCCGATCCCTCAACAGTTTATAATGAACTCGTTGAAGCCGCAAAGTGTCTTCAAGGGAAGCAATATTTCCCTCGACAACAGCGAGCTCAGTTCCCATGAGTTTGTTGGCCTTAACAAGGGCCCTAAAGGCTTCCAATTCCGTGTAAGCATGGGTGGCCTCAATAATAATTGCACCAAGGCCGTTGGCCATCTTCTGAAGCTGCAAAGACCAAAATAGGTCAGTTAGACATTGTCAGAAGGAGACGAAATCGAAAGTAGCGTGAGACTGTACTTTGGCCACAAAAGAGCCAGTTGAAGTACTCGCATCCCTGGGGATCTCAAGCTCCTTTGCCCTATCAGTCGCGACCTCCTGCACCACAGGAATTTCGTCCCTGGCCTCAGGCGTGGCGATGGTATCGTCTGAAACTGGGGGCTCAGCCACTTCGGCATGGTCCTAGGCCCCAGCCTGGACTTCAGCTGATCATGAAGTCTCTGCGCCCTCCTCAACCAGGGACTCCTCGTGAGTCATGGGTGGAATAACTGTCGGGCTGTAAATTTGAATGGCAAGGCACAAGGGCTCAGAAGCTGCGACAATGGGTTGGTCAGCTATACAATTTCCCTCAGCCTCAACAGTTTCCGCAATCGTCATAATTATTATCACCATTGCTTCCTCGAGCTCCCTCGCTATCTCCTCCCCAGTAGTATCCTCAGGTGGGTTATCAAGCCACTCCGAGACCTCATCGGTAAAAATAGAGGGGAGATCAGGTATGGGTTCTTCAATAGAAGACCGAGTAGCAGGAAGACCAACAGGCTGTCCAATGAGATCAGAAGGATAGCCCGAGGATTTAGCAACGTGAGGCTGAGGTCTTGGCCTCCTCACGCGGGGGGCCACATCTAAGTCTTCGTCATTGGAAGAGGGGTAATCGACAATGGACACCAAACACTTTGAAGCTACTCTCCGACGACTTCTCCTTGGCCGCTCGAACGGCTCCTCAATCCTCAGAGATGCTTGTTTCTTCCTCAACCTCTTCTTCTTCAAGGGGAAGACAGCAGCAGAAGAGCCAGTAGGGACGCTAGATCCCTCGTTACGGGTTCCCCACTTGGCCTTCTCCAAGCTCGCGGGTCACAACCAAATATTCTGGTTATTTGATTGAAGGTACCGAGGTTGGCCAACACCAAGTCCACAACCTCCTTAGCAACCTTCCTCTCCCTTGCAGAAGGATCTCCCTCCACGTTACCCTAAGCATTGGAAAGATTCTAAGTCCTTTGGATCCCCAGAAAAAAGAACTTATCCTTCCACCTCTTCGTGGAATCCGGATTGCCACCGCTCACGATAGTAAACTCGAAATGAGGGATGGCGACAATGCAGTCTAAGTTATGAGTGTAGCGAAATATCGCCTTCACCATTACGACTTGAAACAACTTGCCATGGCAACGAGCAAAAACGCAGAACGAAACGAGGTACTTGATGACGTTAGACTACAACCTAGCGAATGGTATCTCGAGCGCCTTCATGATGAGATAAAGCTCCTTTGGGACGGGAAAGCAAAGCCCACCGTGAGGTGGATTTCATAGACAATGATGAAGTCGTCCAGTAGGCCACGAGCCCTCTCATAGAGCTCTGGAATCACCATAACCATTGAGTCGGGAACCTTATATTTGGCCCAAATGGGCTCAAGTCTACCGAGAGTAATAGTGGAAACGATATCCTTGACTCCAAGAGCCACGGAAATTTGAAGGAAAAATAGAGAAAACACAGAAAAAATTGAGAAGGTGAAATCCTAAAGAACACAACCCAAGGATTTGAAGAGGAATTCCTCAGGTCGCGTAAAATGAAGGCGGAGGCAAATCGCGGTATTTGAAAATGACGAAAAAGCAAAAGGCGCATGCCATCATCACCCTAGCCATGTGTTGGCAACCCATATGTCGTTCGAGTTAGTGGGCCTTTGACTTCCCGAAGCACTGTCAATCAGAACGACGCGCATTTAATGTGCTTTAATGGCCAAAAACTGCGGCACAGACCAACATCTTGAACTCAAGGAAGTTTCGCGGACAAACTCTCGGCGAGGACTTTGGTCACAAACACACCTAAGGATGTATACGAAAGTTCGCGGACACCATTACAGATTGTGCGAAGACGCTTAGAGTCCAAAAAGTCTCTCGAATGTTTTGGGTCATGACAAGCCTCTGGATGTCCGTGAACATTCTGATCCGCATACCTTGGACTACTGTCCGCGGACACCAGCAAGAAAAAAACGCAAACATCAACTTCAAGCAAAAATTAAACAATGCCACAAAAACAAATGGACGAGCGGACCTCTAATGCAAGTGCCCTTCACATAAGAGATGTCCACGCCCCTCAGGCATACCAGAGGAGGAGAAGATTCATATGACAAGTAAAAGGAGCAAAGGCAAAAACTACTGCCTTTATTAATCAAAGTTCATTTACAATATCCTTTACAAGTACGTGGCTCGCAACAGCAGAAGTACAAGAAAAAGGCAGAAAATATACCAGACGGACTGCTCCGAATTCTTAGAGCATGATGGGGAAGAAACGGCTCATCGCCGGTAATCCAACAAGCCAAAGCCACCGGAGTAGCCCTTTGCCTCCCCTCCAGACGTTACAAATGGCGGTTCAAGTGAAGTGGGGACCATGAGCGGCTCGTCACTCCAGAGCCAAGGCGTCCAGTGACGGATCCACCATGATCTATCACTGCACAAGAGATCGCTACAGCCTGAAAGGAGACACACGATAACAGCAGAATAGCCAAACCATCCTCATTAATTTCGAGAACGGCCCATAGTAAGGGCGTAAGGACAGTCTTCATCAGAAGTTTCAGGTCTCCAACTAGTCCATCCGATTCCTTTGAGTGCTTCCATTGAAGACGAAGCACACCAAGGCCTTCGCATCATTCCCCCGAAATCGACCAAAGGATGAACCCCATTGGTCAAAAAGCCCACCTATTTATAGGCAAACTAGCACCTTACCCTTGCTTAACCGGACACGCTTCCCGGGATCCATAATTCATGAGGAAGAAAAACCCTCAAGACACCTGAAAAGCCTGCACGGTGGTATGAAAAAAGCGCGACGTCAGACTACCTTGGGAAGGTGCGACGTTAGAAAAGACGGGACGTCAGAATAGAAACAAAACATAGCGCAGCCCGAGGAGGACAGTGCAGTGACCAACCTGGCCCAAATTGGGCATGCCAGGCCTCGACAACAAGTCGGCCCAGGCATGGGGGGTTAGTGATGGGTACCGAAACTAGAGGCTCGTTAATAAGGTTCATTTTCTCATGGACGGACCCTGGCACCGTAGGGACCCAGTGGGCTCAAGAGGTCCAGGTGATAGGGCCGGCCCAAGTGGCATGACAAATTGGAAGCCCACAGAGGCCCACAAACCCAAGATGGCCCCGGACCTCAGCCGCGCCTGGGAAAGCAATGCCCCAGAGATTTAGTAGCAGACCAGTCATAACGTATGAAGGATGATGGCCTGCGCACACGATCGATCACTGCAGATTTGACTTCACGATAGGTCAGTCAGCGTGCACGCCACATTCCTGGCGCAACGGACAGGGTTGGTGGAGTTGGTGGCCGATTTCAGTATATGTCAACGTCACGTGAACAACCTACCAAAGATGGTTCAATCACTATAAATATCCTAACGGTACATCTAACAAAGGATTCCAGTATTTACTCCTACCCAGAAGTTATAAAGAGAGAAAAAGAAGGGAGAGAGGATTTGCATCACTCTGTAATCCATAACAGCATAGTGAGATTGATTCTCGGATAAAAGTCCCGTGGTTATCCCTTTCTTATTCACAAAGAGGATTTCTACGTTAAAAATCTTCTTTTCATACTCCTCGTACTCTCCCTCTCTTTCTTTCCACTCACGCATTGTCTTGTATTGGTGTCGGATCCTCGTCCTATCCTCGTCCTAGTCAGTGCAAGGATCCGATGACACAACATAACCCATGTTGTATTATTACTTTTTATTTATTACAATAATTATTAAAAATACATTTACTGGTTTGTATGTCAGAAAAATCCCTCAAAATGATCTTTATAGAATTTCTGTCATCTCGTGTTTTGTTTGTAGCACACAAAAAACAAGTTAATGTTTTGAATCATGATTTCATACAGGTTGTTAAATGATCAGAATCAAATATATTTTTCAAATACACATCAAATTTTATTTTATATGATAAATTATGTCAAATTGATCATAATATCCATGGAATACAAAACTAGCTTCAAATCTTTAAGAGTTTGAAAATTAAAAGGACAATATCAAATTAAAATTCATTCCATGCCCCTCTACTTTGTAGTCCCTCAAATTAAAATTCATTCTGCTTCCACGGTGGGTTGTTGGGCATGTCAACGGACAAATACAATTACCTTTGCGGCTGCAACTTTAACTTTTTAAGCTCCATCGGTGCCAAGTAATAAAATCTTTGAAATCAATGTGATTTTCCGAATTAGCTCAACAGAGAAGTTGATCCCTCACTCGGTATCGACACTAGCAACCTGCATGTAGCACATCTGAAAATGTTCTACTCGGTATCGACACAAAGCCCACCTGATCGAGAACAGTAAAAGTTCTACTCGGCTCTACAATTATTGCCGATTGAACGAGATTGGTACCTTCTTATTTGGCATACAATAATGCATAGCGTATAGTCTTGGGTTGCCGCAATTTAAAACAACATTTTGGTTTAGCCTAATACGAAATAGCACCGATCATAATGTAAGTAGAAATGTAACCGATCTTCCTACAATTGTAGTAATATTGCCTACTGCGGAAAATGTTAGTCTTTGTTGCTTATACATTAAGAAAGGCGATAGTCCGATCACAAAATAAGTAGAAATCGCCTTCGGCTGTTCTCTTTTCTTGAGCATCTGAATGATAACAGTTTACGCATTTATCTCCTAAGATCTACGAGTCGAGGTGCTAATAGCTTGTGTTATGAGCTAAGCCACTAGCTTTATTGCTCTTAAAACTTTAGAAATCTTTGTATGGGTGCTATCACAAGTTCTATATGAATCTTCAGTGCTCGAATTTTATTATTTTGATAACCTACAAAATAATAAAATTTAAAACGTATCATATTCTAATATTCTGTCCTACTCATTTTCTCTCGATCCAGAATATCTTCAATCATAAGTCCCAAAACACATAATATATTTCATAACTTAAAATCGCCAACGATCTCTGAAGTCCTCAATGATGCATCATAAATTTTTCTCAACCTATAATAGCTACCAATATTCTAAATCCTCGAACCACTTACCAAGTACTAACATTCCTTTAATTTTCTGATTCCTAAATCCTCAAATATTTTAACAGAATTTTAATTCTCTGATACAATGAGTTATGACGACCCAGATTGGAATCCCCAAATCCAGCCCTGATCGACCACTCAGAATAGTCTCCAATCACATAATTTATTAAACAAAAACTAATCCTCATAAATGTCATTA
>JAODPA010009801.1:0-13627 GCA_025585075.1 Nepenthes mirabilis | reverse complement strand
TATATATTAAAAAAATATATATTTTTTTGCTGCTGTATAGCCGGAGCTCTTAGTCTGGAGTGCTCTTTACCGGAGCTTTTAAGGCTGGAGTGCTTTGTCCGGAGTGCCTGGCTTTCTTCTGGACGGAGTGTTTTCTGGCACTGGGCTTGACCTGCGGCTCACATGTTCTTACTGATGCTGATATGCTGACGTGGCTGGGCTCGCCTCCTGACGTGGAATAGCGGATGTGGCGATCTTCTGAAGCATGGCAACTGAAGTTGACGAAGCAAGGAGCTGCTGCCGAAAGAAAGCTCTATGTGCTCTGCTGTTTGTATCGATGTTGTGACGGGTACTGCCGTATGAGATGATGTGGAGTCAGGCGATTTTCCTGCAGATCGTATGGGTACAGCTGATTGGGAGCCATCTCATTGCTGTATTTTGGAATTCTATATGTGGATGTTGGGGCTGTGCGTGTGCTGAAGAATTCTGGTATCCTATGCTGCTCTCCCACATATGCTCGAAGAAATGGTTGATCTGATGCAGGTTGCTGTTGGTGATATTGTTGAAGCAGGATGAATTTATTCTGCTGGACCATGAATTCTAGAAGCCGCTGGCTTTTAGTTTTCTATTCTCAGTAATCTTTGCCAAATGTATTGTTTGTGCGGTTGTTTTGATGTTTGCTGTCCTTTAGTAGGACCCTTTAGTCATATTTTTGGGTGATCGGCAAATGCCATCGCGTCTATGACTAAATTTCAAGTCGAAAAAACACTTGGAATTAAATCATAGGCTGTATTTTTGATATTTTTTAATACAATTGACTTACTTACCAAAAAAAAAAGATGTTTTAGTTAATGAGGACAATCAAAAATGTATTCTGTCTTTTGTTTATGGTACCAACTCTGAAATTCAGAGATGTGCTCTTTGGGACAGCCTTCACAAAATCAGTGTCCTTGCCCTGGACCTTCCATGGGCTGCAGTGGGGGACTTCAGTGCTATTTGATCTCAATCGGAGGGGCTGGGGGGAATCTGGCATGCCAGGTGTGCACTGGCCCTTGATAAGTGCCTCAAGGACTCTGACCTTGAAGATGTTTCTCATGAAGGGTTGTTTTATGCTTGGAATGATGGTAGGGACCCCTCTATGCTCATCTTTAGAAAGTTAGAGCGGGTGGTTGCCAATGGAAATTGGCTGGGTAAATACCAGAGAGGTGGAGCAATCTTCTTGCCTGCTAGGCTCTCGGATCATTCCCCGTGCATTTTGCGCCTGGATGGAAGTACCAAATGTAAAAGGGGCAGGTTTCGTTTCAATAATTTTCTCACTGAGCACCCTAATTTCCTTTCTATTGTCAGGGAACCTGGTCTGATGAGACTCCTAGTAACCCAATGTTTCGGCTAATCTCCAAACTGAAAAATGTGAAACAAGCCCTAAAGACCCTAAATGCTCATATTGGGGACATTCATGAGGAGGTGGTTAAAACCCGTAAGGCTTTAGAAGACCTCCAGAACGGGTCTCCTACTCTCAGTGTCTCTCATTGCAAGGAGCAAGCATGCCAGGAGGCTTAGTCCCTTGCTTTGGCTAAGAAAATTGACTTTTTTAAGCAAAAAACTAAAGTAAAGTGGCTCAAGGACGGTGATCAATGCACCAAATTTTTTTTCCGAACCGTTAATGGAAATCGTAATAGGAACAGGATATTTTCCTTGCTTTATGAAAATGGCACCCCCACTTCAGGGATTGAGGATGTCCATAAGCTTATCGTTGATTACTTTCAACGCGTTTTAGGACCTGGACATTCACAAAGAACGGCCGACCTCAACCGGATTCGACCGTACATCCTACGCACCATTCCGAACTCCTTAATTGCCCCCCTCACGGCCCAGGTCAGTGAAGAGGAGATCCAGAACGCCATTTTCTCAATTGGCGACTTCCATGCTTTGGGGCTGGTTGGGTTCTCTTCAAAGTTCTTCAACGATGCTTGGGATATAGTGGGCACAACTGTGACGGAAGCTATCCGTGATTTCTTTCATCACAGAAAGCTTCTCAAACAAATTAACACTACCATCAGAAGTCTTATCCCCAAGATTCAGACTCTGCATTTGGTGACTGACTACAGGTCTATCTCCTGCTGCAATGTCATATATAAGGCTATCTCAAATATCATTGTTAGCCGAATTAAGATGACCTTTTCTCACTTGGTGGATACTTGCCAAACAGCTTTTGTAGAAGGTCGTCAGATTAGTGATAACATTCTCCTGGCCCAAGAGCTTCTGCACAACTACAACTTGGGACATGGTTCCCGCCGATGTGCGCTGAAAATTGATCTCATGAAAGCTTACGATTCCGTCCATTGGGACTTTATCATCCGTATTCTGATCTTGATGGGATTTCCTTCTCAACTCATTGAATGGATCAGCTAATGCATTACTACCTCTTTCTTTTCTATCAATATTATTGGGGAATCAGTCAGGTTTTTCAATGGTGGTAAGGGTCTTAGACAAGGAACCCTATATCTCCTTACCTGTTTGTGCTCATTATGGAAGTGCTCAATGGAATCATTGAGGTGAAGGCCAGACGGAATGAGAGATTTAAGTTTCACTGGCGTTGTGAGGATACGCGAACGGTTATGCTTGCCTTTGAGGATGATTTGTTACTTTTCTCCCAAGCTGATGTAAACTCCATTCAAATTTTACAGGAATGTCTTGAGGACTTTAGGTTCGTATCTGGCCTGTCGGCAAATAAAAATAAAAGTGAGACCTTTATCGGCACTAAGGACACTAATCTCCAAAAGGAAGTTTCTAGCATGTTGGGTTTCAACGAAGGCCGCCTACCCATAAAATACTTGGGGGTCCCACTGATCACTTCTAGACTCACTGTCTCGAATTGTAAGCCTCTCATTGATAAAGTCATTCGTCGTATTTCGTCCTGGAAGAATCGATGGCTATCATTTGGAGGGCTTCTTCAGCTTGTTTCATCCATTCTTTCGTTCATCCACCTGTACTGGGCCTCCATGTTCATTCTGCCCAAGTCTGTTCTTAAAATCATAGAGAGCTACATCCGTAGATTTCTGTGGCATGGTGTTTGTGATGGGAAGACAACCGCTAAGGTTACATGGGCCGACATTGGCTATCCAAAGAGCGAAGGTGGTCTGGGATTAAAAAACTTGTAGGCCTAAAACAAAGCTCTGATCTGCATAGGATTATTACTAAGGACTCTGGCTCGGTGTGGGCTTTATGGGATCATGCGCATAGGATTAAGGACCGATGCATTCGAACCCTAAAAGTGCCGGAATCAGCGTCTTGATGTTGGAGGAAAATTATAATGTTATGTCCTTCCATGCGCCTCCATACGAAATACTTAATTGGGGACGGTACCGATACCTTTTTGTGGCTCGATAATTGGCACCCTCTGGGCCCATTGTGTGATGTGAGCACAGATCGGACTTGCATGGTTTCAGGGCTGCCTTGGGATGCGAAAGTTAAAGACATCATTCGGGGGGACCGATGGGCCTGGTCTAACCCGTTTGATATAAAAGTCTCACGTCTTATGGAAAACATGCCCCCCTACTTCCCTAATTCTCGGCTCAGGGATTTTGTTCGTTGGACGGCCTCCTCTGAGGGTCAATTTTCTAGCTACTCTGTCTATCAACTCTTCCATCCTCCAAAGGCGAAAATGCCCTGGGCCACACTGGTATGGGGTCCCTCCCACATTTCCGCTCATGCTTTCACTCTATGGCTAGCCATTAGATGTAGACTTAACACTCTTGACCGTATTCGCAGCGTCACCAATATATCTACCAAATGTATTTTGTGCAATGCGGGGGATGAAAACCATAATCACCTTTTTTTCTCCTGCCTCTTTTCAGCTTCCTTATAGAATATAATCCGGCGACGGGTGGGCATCCAATGGCCTTATCCTGAATGGCCCCAAAATATTCTTTGGGCTTCAAATCATTGGAAAGGAAAAAACTTGCTGACCGAGTCTAAACACTTAACCCTTGCGGCCACGGCCTATTTTCTCTGGAAGGAGCGCAACAATCGTACATTTAAAAACTCTCCTATCCAGGACACCACCCTTTTATATTCCCATATTTTTAATATTGTTCGAAACAAGCTGAAAATTCATCTTGAAACTTCCAAAGGGGTGGATCAATCCTTCACGATTCACTAGGACATATAAAGAAAAGGATGATACATATATATATATATATATATCTATTCATATATATTTATATTTAATTTTGCCTGCTATCCCGATGGTAGGTTGGTGCGTTTGCTTTTCCGATGCTATCTTCTATTTTGAGGCTGCTGTTTGGGCGGTTGGTTGATGGTCTTGGCCAGATCTTTCATTGTATACTTTATTTTTGATTTCATAATTCTTTCATGGTGTGCTCGGGGTATGCCCTTGCAACTATATTCTACCTCTAAGCCGGCTAAACGCTTGGAGTTAGAATATAGTTTTATTTACTTTGTTATTTTGTTCAATTTAAAAAAAGAAAGAAAAAAAAAAGAAAAAAAAAGGATTAGTAGTGCTCGGTCTAAGGTCCTGCTGTGGCGGCTGAAGGTTGGTTATTTCACTGCTAGTATGGTTGAATTTCAGTTTGGATTCCTTGCCTTGCTAGGATGGGCATTTGCTCATGCGGCATTGTGAATTGAAATGGGGCAATTTATCAGTCCATTGTCATTAAGTTGCATAGCTTCACTGCAATCTATTGTTTACCCCAAGTAACAAAGTCTTTCAGTTTGTTGGGAGGCTGAGTGCTTATGGGGCTGCAGCCATGACGATGCTAAAGAGTTAGAAAAATTGGTGGTTCCCTCTATATTATCCCCATACTCAGGGAAGCTACGGCTCAGGTTGCTATCTGGGTCGTGTTTATTGGGCAGACCTGCCATGCCCGGTTTGTTACTGCTGCCTTGTTATCCTGCTGTTCTCTTGGTATTTTGATGCTGTATGAGGTTGCCACTCGGATTGTGCATCTGGCAGTGTTGTTCTGGACATGCCCTGGTACTGACTCCTTGGTGGTCTAAGTTATTCTTTGCCCGAATAGAGGGATATGCACTCTTACTATTGTTGGCAGTCTGGTGGGGATGTCGCTGATGTTTCATTGCTCTGCTGATGGAGCGGACGGTGATGCTGGAGGAAAGCGGGCTTCCTGTTGTGGAGTTCTGGTGTCGGCAGTATGGTGGATTCCATCTATGTTGCTACTGTCAGCCTTGATGAAGCATCTTGGAGTTTTGTGACTGCCTTTTGCTGTTTTCAGCTTGCTCCATGATTTCTGAAGCTGGATTCTTTGTGCTGCCTTCTTGGTGCGCGAATTTGGGCTGAGAAGTTTTGCCTTTGTAGCTATAATGGTGGCTGGATTTTATTTGGATTTGGGTTTGCAGCTCTTTGGATTTGGGTGCTGAAGTCTAGTGCTAATGTTGGCTCTCGCGTTGCTTGATGGAGCTGATGCAGCTAACGTCTAGCGTAGCTGGTACTGATGATTCTCAGCCTTTGTGCTTCCTCTCCTGTTGGTTGGGATGGGTGATTGCCCATGCAACTTAACTTGTCTCCTAACCAACGTGCCAAGGCTGAGATGCTAAAGTTAGTCCGAGGTGCTAAAGAATTCAGTAGGTTGTCTAGCCGATGGAGTCATTTAAGCTCACTGTGTTGGGGTTATACCAATCTTGGTGGAATATTGTTTTAGGCACTTGCTTTAGATGGAAGTCTATTTCCATTGTGTTTTGTTTTGTTTTCATGATATGTATCATGGCGCTTGGGAATTGCCCCAGTATCTATGTTCTAACTCCAAGTTGGTATAACACTGGGGATTAGAATATCATATTTTTGTAAACTTTCATTTGTTCAATTCAATTTACTTACTTACCAAAAAAAAGTAAACAAAGCATACCGAATTAGAGAGTGACTGTAGTGCGCCTGTGTGACAAAGTGGACAATATTAACAAGCGGGTGCTCGAGGATGTTACAAATGATATCAAAGACGGGACCCAGGTTCAGTGTGCTAGTGAGGACGCTGGGCTCCGAAGGAGAGTGACTATAGAGCCCCGCATCGAATTGGAGAGGGGAACGAAGCGTGCCTTATAAGGGCGTGGATACCTCTCCCTTGTAAACGCATTTTTGGACCTGTGGGGGGTCACCAGAATAAAACCCTACGGCCTATGTGGCTGGGAGGGACAATATCCACCACGTTGTGTGCCTGTGTGGCTGTTGCGAACTCTGATGGTTGAAAGACTGTGTGTTTCTCTGGTGGATGTATTTTAGGGGCAATGGAGGCCATCTGCCAGGAACAAAATCATGTGCCTGTGTGGCAAAGTGGACAATATTCACAAGCGGGTGCCCAGGGATGTTACACATACCGGTCGCTTCTCCTTACCAGTATTTCGGTCATTCCTCTAACAAGCATACCGGTCACTTGTATCGGTCATTTTGCCTTACAATCATACCAATCATTTGTCATTATCATAAACCGTTATTTTGTCATCTTAGCTGGTCAACGTGTTGACTGAGCATTTTTGGCAACCAGGCATTTTGCCATAAGACGCATTCCGGTTATTTTCCATTAGAAGCGTACCAAAAAAATTTGTCTGATTAACCGGTCAACATATTGATCAGTCTCTTTTGCATATCGGCTAGTCAACGCTCGTTGACTGAATTTTTCCTCTATAGTCGGTTAACGCATGCATTGATCGAATTTTTCTCTAATTTTCTACCGGTTACCAACTCTTTGTCCAACCATTTTTGCACAAGTCCTTGGGCCTTATTTTCTTTGTCCTCAGCCATTATTTCATTTTTTTCGGTCAACACGTGTTGACCAAATTCTTTCTCGTTCTAGCAGGTCATCAATTTCTGACCAACCATATCCCATACAAGTCCTCGGATGTTATTTCCATAGTTCTCAGCCCTTGATATTACTGCCTATCCTCAGTCCATTACTACAACAAGATTGCAATACTCCTCTCAAGCCTTGTGTGCATTCCGATGACTTCCCATTGAGTTATTTTACCAGTAGTGTCCAAACACAATTTTCTCAACTGTAATTTCTTCATAATTAGTACATTACATTTTATGTTCGATTTCTATGTTTTGTGGGGTATTATGCTTCTAACAAAACCCTAACCCCACGACCAGTATTTTCTCCCATTTATTTTGGGATTTATGTATAATATGGACTTGAAACTTAGAACCCTAGATTATGAATGCGTTTTTTTGGTATTTGTTCACATTTATTATGAATATGTTATTTTGTATGTTCCAAAAATTATATTAGATATTTTCATGAAGGGATTTGTTGTCCAGAAGGTATAAGGTTTTATTTGGCCCAACGTAGTATGGATTTGCTAATTTTTCTCAAGCTTTTTGTTAATTTGTACATGTATTTGAAGTCATGTAAAGATTTACGTTTCCAAGTGAATGACAATATGTATCTATATTCGAGAAATATGAGAATTATACAAAGTATATGAAGAAAACTCCACAATTTGTTATGTTTGATAATTTGTTCTCTAGAGAGTGAGAACTTTGTGTAAGAATATGGTGGACCTTCCATGAAGAATAAGTAATCATAAAACTAGACAAAGGATTTATATTTCAGATGGTAGTATTTTCAGGCATGTCTTAAAATATTATAGTGGTAGATCGAGGAATACTTCTAGGCCACGAGAGATGCCATAGCGGCATATATGTTATCTGACCTCATATATCGGATGAAAGATATACTGTCTGCCACGGGACGTTAAAGTTTGAGGTATCGTGGATATATTATGCATTACTGAGTATTTGGCTCACTTCTTATTATTTTTTTACCTTTAGATAAGCATGATCTTATGCCTGATAAGGCGGAATAGAGATTAGCAGTTGGCTAGGCAATGAACTTGAAATATTATTCTATAGACTTAGATTTTTGTGGTTTTGTACTTATGTGTGGATGAAATGTTTGTACATTTTCATGGATATGTATTGATGTATATTTGTATATTGATGATGTACAGAATATTTTAGTTCTGTTGTGTATTGATGATTGTATATGCTTCCGTAGGTTATTATGGTTTGATTTTCTGCTTCCTGGTTGCTGAGGCTCGGTGGTTTCTCTGGAGTTGCGGCTGGATGTGTGCTGGGTGAGTTGAGGCTGGGGATGGAGGTGGTGTGGTGCTAGATTAGCTTTGAAGCTGTTAATGTTGGCGATGCCACTCCTGCTGTTTCCACATGCTTTGATCTTATCTCCATTTACACTTTCCATTTGAGCCGTCCTCTGCTTCTTGAGTAGCTGACCTTGCCTAATGGCAGTTGGTGGATCTTTGCCCATGGTTGAGATGTCCAAATATGGTTCTAGCCATGGAAAGGTGCTATTGGGCTATAGCTATCGTTATCGTCCTGCTGTCGGTTGCAATTGCAGCACCCTAGGTGCTGGTGCTGCTGATTTTCCCTTCTGATGCCTTGCTGAATGGCTGTTGGAGATGCGGTACTGGTGCTCTGGGTTGCAAAGTGGTGTCTGGCCAGCTGTTATTTGCTGACTGCCGGGTGTGAATCTGATGCATTTTATTGTGGTGGTTGCTGGGTGATGCTGCTAGAATTTCTGTTATTGTCTCTCAGTGGCAGGCTGTGGCTAGAGATTTGCTGGCCCAGTCATGGTGCAGGGAGTGATGCGCATGTCGCATTGGCTGCTGTTGGGTCGTGGCCACTGTCCTCATCTGCTGGACTGTGCTGCTTCTACTGAAGAAATACTCATCTATAATTTGGTTTCTGCTACTCTTGCTAATGGCGTTTGTAGCGGTTTCGGATGGGACTCAGCTGCTTGTTCCCTTTGATGAAGGATAATTGCCTTGCCTGGTTCAGATTTTGGTGCTTCTGATGCTTAACCTTTTTTCATATTCTTATGAAGGAAAATATCATAGTTTGTCGATTCTGTTGAACGTTGTCCTCTTTGAGATTTTTTTTGTATTATCTGATGTACTGTTCACTCGGGGTATACCCTAGCGATTTATATTTTAAATCCAAGTCAAAATATTTGGAGATAAAACATAGTTTTTATAATTTTTTTTCCCTTTAATTCAAAATGCTTACTTACCAAAAAAAATATTATGGTTTGATTTTAGATACCTAGTGACATCTCTTATGAGTCGACATTGTATCCGAAGATACAATGTTGGTGCCATGAACCGATTATGACATTTAGATCCTGTGTAGTGTTTATGGTCATGATATGTATACTATTTTATAGGAAATTGTACATGTTTATGTTTTGTCTAACGGATATTTTATAGGCAGAATCTTACTAATTTCTAGTTAAAATATGGTCTATCATAATACACAAAATTTATAACCAGTTCATAAATTTGTAAGTCACCCATAATTGATTTTAAATTAATTTATTAATCCATCGGTTCACTTACAAATCAGCCAGTTCATTAGAAATCAGTTCAATTCTAATTCCTAGCAACAAGTTCTTGTGATGGCCAACCGATTCACAAGATGTATAAGTAGTTTACTAATTTAACATACCATATATGGTAGGTTTGTTATTTATTTTTTTGGCAGTTCACACCAAATTAGCAAAATAGGCAATTAAGTGCAAATCGGCCTATTTAGTTGCAATTTTCAGTTCTGGGGCCGGTTCAACGATTAAGTCAAAATATTTTTGAAAACCATTTTACATGATAATAGTTAAGCCTTATTACTACATGACTTGGCTGGGTCAACTATTGGTTCAACCAAATCATGGCTAGTTCTATCCATGTTTCATGAACGGCACAGCTTAGCATCAGCATGGATGCAGGGGCCGGTTCTGTTGTCATTTTGGGGTCCAGTTCAGTGGTTGATTCATATCAAATTTTACAAGCTAACACTTTAACATCATCTTAACACACTTTAGCTACTTTGGCTATCGATTCAGACAATTTAGGGTTCGATTCATAGGCTGCAATTTCAAATATTAGCATGACTATTGAAATTAGTCCAATTGCTGATGTGAGGTCTGATTTAGTGACCAATTCAGCCCAATTTCATGAGCCATTTTTTCACAACATCACTAAGAGGTTTATCTTATTGGTCACAAAATTTGAGTCAATTTGGAAATCTTTAGGTCTTCGGTTTAGTCAAATAACAGTAGTTAATTCTATTACTAACATGGCTTTAAGATTTTAGCCGAGTATGTTGCTAAAATTATGCTTGGTTTAGTGGCTAGTTTACCGTATAAAATTCTTCCTTTTATATTTTCAGAATTAGCACATAAGTTTGGATCAGTTCATATGAATTTTTCAATTTTATGTTTTTTCAGTTCAAAGTTATACACTGATTTTGGTGTTGAAATTTACATCCAGATATATTCTAGTTAGTTCAGTGATACTTAATTTTTCAGAGCTGGACCGGTCAGATTTTCAAGAGAGATTTTAATACCAACTTCATGATATCTTAGCTAGTTCATTAAAGTTTCTATACTAATTTTTATGGAGCTTGAACTGATCAAAATCTTTAAAAAAAATCAGCGCCAACAGCAAATTCCTAGTTTTCTTGATTCAAACTATTAACGGACTTTAGACTCATTGAATTAGCCTGATTTATAGAGAATAATTATAGAATAAAAATACGGTGAATTAGCCAATACAATAAAGTTTTTATATAAAAATTTTCAAGGGATAAATCGGTAATTAATAGTATGAAAAATTAAGCATATCAACAAGCTGCAGAAATCAAACTTTGTGGAGCATGATTCTAAACTTTTGCCTATTCTAACATGATAACGACACAGATTTTAGGTATTGGAATAAAAATACTTAAAGATAATATCAAATTAACCAACAAATCAAAGAGATGGAGGTGTTCTTGCCTGAAATGATTTTAGATTTAATTTTGATCCTTAAGTTGTTAACCGAGTTTCTTTCCTGATTTTGTTTTCCTTCTCTATTTTGTTCTGTCTCTCTCTTATTCTTTTCATTTTTGTCCCTTTCTCTTTTGGTTCTTTCCCTTCTCTTTTTCCTCTTATCTTTCTCACGTGGCCTTATATACTTTCGAGGCCAAATAATAGCATTATTTTCTAAAATTTGAGTTGCTGCCAGCACATCCACCTATCTTTTAGATTTCAGCATAGTTGCACCTCTAAATGAGCTAATTCATCCCCCTATTTTTTGCTGAATCACTATGCTATTTGGTGTGTTTAGAAGGCTTCCATGTGGCATTAAAACTGGTGAGATTATATTTAATTTTTACTTTGTCATTGGTGAGGTATGCATGAAATCAACATCTTGCTAATTTTCCTTGGTTGTAGATATGTGTGCGTGATTTCTTTTAAATTTATTATTAATTATGATATTGCCATGTGTGTAGGGCATTCTCATGCCATGTATAAGTTGAATTTCTTATGAAATTATTAAAAATTTCGAAGAAAAGCAGGGTTGCTGAGAATCTGCTGATGCTGGGACCTTCTTTCGCTGAATTTCTCAGAAATTCAGCTATCTGTGAGTTGTTTATGTGTTAGAATATATATAATTTTACTTAATTAATTTAATTTGTTCTATATTTGATCAATCAAACTAAATTCGGTTATTAGTCGGGTGTAAATTCAGTGAACGAGTCATCTTGTTGTCAACTAAAATCAATTTGATTGCTAATCGATTGAAAATTCGTCAACCAAATTATTTTTTCATCATTGGTTCTATTTTTTATTATCCAAAATTTAAATTAATTTTATCAATTAATTTTTTATTGCATCTCGGGCTAGTTCCTAACTTCTGGGATTTCGTTGGTCATTAATCTTAGTTTCTCATATATTAATTTAGCTCACTAAATTATAATTCATTAAATCTTGATTCTTACAACATTGGGCCTATTTCCCTAGAAGGCCATATTTCTTCCGCCAAACCTATTGTAATGTTAGGCCACTCACGACCTAATCTGCCTTAACACTAAAAGTCCTGTAGTGAAATTCAATGATTTAATTTCTTTTTTTTTTTACTTTCTCTACATTTAATTTCAGCATAGTTGCTCCTCTAAATGAGCTAATTCATCCCCCTATTTTCTGCTGAATCACTATGCTATTTGTTGTCTTTAGAAGGCTTCCGTGTGGCATTAAAATTGGTGAGGTTATATTTAATTTTTACTTTGTCATTGGTGTGGTATGCATGAAATCAGCATCTTGCTAATTTTCCTTGGTTGTAGATATGTGTGTGTGATTTCTTTTAAATTTTTTATTAATTATGATGTTGCCATGTGTGTAGGGGATTCTCATGCCATGTATAAGTTGAATTTCTTATGAAATTATTAAAAATTTGGAAGAAAAGTGGGGCTGCTAAGAATCTGCTGATGCTGGGTGCTTCTTTTGCTGAATTTCTTAGAAATTTAATTATCTGTGAGTTGTTTATGTGTTAGAATATATATAATTTTACTTAATTAATTTAATTTGTTCTATATTTGATCAATCAAACTAAATTCGGTTATTAATCAGGTGTAAATTCAGTGACCGAGTCATCTTGTTGTGAATCAAAATCAATTTGATTATTAATCGATTGAGAATTCATCAACCAAATTCTTTTTCCATCATTAGTTCTATTTTTTATCAACCAAAATTTAAATTAATTTTATCAATTAATTTTTTATTGCATCTCGGGCTAGTTCCTGGCTTCCGGGGTTTCGTTGGTCATTAATCTTAATTTTACATATATTAGTTTAGCTCACTAAATTATAATTCATTAAATCTTGATCTTTGCAACATTGGAGCTATTTCCCTAGAAGGCCATATTTCTTCCGCCAAACCTATTGTAATGTTAGGCCACTCACGACCTCATCTGCCTTAACACTGAAAGTCTTGTAGTGAAATTCAATGATTTAATTTCTCTTCTTTTTTTTTTTTAACTTTCTCTACATTTAATTTCAGCATAGTTGCTCCTCTAAATGAGCTAATTCATCCCCCTATTTTTTGCTGAATCACTATGCTATTTGGTGTCTTTAGAAGGCTTCCGTGTGACATTAAAATTGGTGAGGCTATATTGAATTTTTACTTTGTCATTGGTGTGGTATGCATGAAATCAGCATCTTGCTAATTCTCCTTGGTTGTAGATATGTGTGTGTGATTTCTTTTAAATTTTTTATTAATTATGATGTTGCCGTGTGTGTAGGGGATTCTCATGCCATATATAAGTTGAATTTCTTATGAAATTATTAAAAATTTGAAAGAAAAGTGGGGCTACTGAGAATCTAAAATTGATTCAGAGAATTATTCAAATTTGCCCGTCGAAGTGATAAAAGAGCGTGTTTTGTCGGGGGTGTTCCTATTTCATTAAATTTGCAAGTAAAGGTTATGCATCATCTGTAGAAAATTTAGTTTAATTTAGTTTTATCCATCATATGTAGAAAATCTTGAAAAATGGCTTCAAAAGTAAAACGAATATTCAGGGGTAGTAATTCGAATTCGAATACAATAACAAACACTAGAACACTAGAGAATTATATTATACCGAATAATGGTCAGAATTATCCTACTTGGATTTTGACCCATCAAAATATGAAAATATTTTCTTCTGTAATGGATTTTGAAAATACTTTTATTTCTGATTTAGATTTCCTTCAAAAAGAATTTATGTTAGAAAAAAATAATAATCTTAGAAATTGGTTCTTTTCTACATTTATAAAAGAACAAATAGAAGAATATAGAAGTTTATGGAAACA
>JAODPA010009790.1:0-13627 GCA_025585075.1 Nepenthes mirabilis | reverse complement strand
TATTTTACGTTATTTTTAGATTATATTAAAGATAATATGTACTATTTAATTTTGCACTTCATGAATATTATTTTAATTTTATTAAATTGAGGTTAAAAAACTAGACATTAAAAAAAGTAGGATGAAGTTACGGTGGGGATACAAGACGTCATATATTTAATGTGAAGGAGGAAGCCATGACCTGGGCATTCTCATTTTTTATTGGCTGATCAGCGCCGACGACAGTTGATTGTTAACCGTTCAAAATCCTAAGATTTATTGACCACTCTGTGCTGAGAATCACCGGATAATTCCCCAAACGTTATTTACAACTACTGCACGCCTCAGAACACGTGTCATCGGCCATCCTATCTTTTGCTTATTCCGTCCAGCTTTGCTTTAATTCTTTTTTTTTTTTAAAAAAAAATCTCTACTGCTGAGGTGCACCTTTACCTCAAAGATCCACCGTTGGATGAATCCGTCGCCCAAATTGAACGCATCCACAGTGCCACGTGTTAAGAACACCGAGTCGGCATCACGCTAATAAATCTTCCTCTTGAAGAAGCAATCCCTTTGGGAAAAAAAAAATTTAATTGTCAAATTTGGAGAAAGAGGGAGAGAGAGAGATTGAGAACGAGAAAAACACGAAAAAGAGGGGGGGCGAAGAACACGTTAATGTAACTGGCGCGGGTTAATGTTGGGGGAGCGATTCGGGATAGTGAGTTCTTCAGTGACAAATTCAATTCTGGTTATCGAAAGTTTAGATTTATAAGATGTATGGTTTATAAGGATGAAGATATGTTTAAAAATGAAAACGTAGAACAAAGAGTGTGGATTGGATGACAAGGAGGAGATTGGCAACTGTGTTTCAAAGTAGGGAAGAAGGCGGCATATTAAGGTTTGACCATCTCTATTAACAGTAATGTAATTTTGATGTATTGAAACCAGAGGCATGTGAAATATGTTCCCTTTTCTTTTTCTCTCTTTTCAGCATCCATGATGCATATTCTCTTTTGATTAGGCATTTGAATATTTTGGATCGGCTTTGATCGCTTCGAGATGCATGATCTCTGGTTTAGGTTCGAACAAATTTATGTCCTTGATTGCTGTGAGTGATTTAATTTGAATATTTACTCGTTTCTAGTTTCAAATTGTTTTGTTTATTTTTGGTAGTACGGCTAGGGCTTTGCAATGATGTTTTTAGATTGCTGTTTCTGGAGTTATGAGGTCTGTGATTAAACTCAATATCATTGCGGCTGGAATAGACGATTTTTGTTATGACAGTATGTAGCTATTTACGATCAATTTGCGTTTGTAATTCACCCTGCAATAAGTTATTGTAATTGCAATTTTTTTTGTATGATAGAGACGTATGAATTATTTAGAAAACATAATTCATGTAGCAAATTCTGGAATTTTAGGGCACTTCTCACTACCAAATTTTGATTGAGATACAGGGATGCATTTGAAAGGGAGCAGTGAAAAAATACAAAAAGAAAATATAACTTCATAAAGGGGAGTGTTAGCCTGAATGATTGTTGATTCTGAAAGTATGTTTTTGCAACTGCATGGCCTGCTAGATGATACCAAGCTTGGGAATTGATTGGTTATGAAAATAAAATTTAACCCAAAAAAATTGTTATACCTTTGTCTTGTTGATGAATATATTAATAAAACCACTAATTCACAATAGGTAATCATGTTAGAATCTCTTATGTTTGTCGGTGGATTAGATCGTCTTTAGTGGGCTTTCAGTTCTGAGATTATTTTGAATATCTTTTTCTCTTGTAACAACCTTGGATTGTGCATAAATGATTGCATGCTTCAATAGAACAAATCCTATGAAAGATTCTGAAGCTCTTCAGTCCACTAAGAGAAGATTTGTTTACCAGGAAAGGAGGACAAAGGGCATCCTATATAGCATTGAGAAGTAATGCTGGTGTATTGTCCGCATTTGTTTTGCTGTAGATTTTGGCAGTTAGCAGGCCTTTGAGGGGATAATCTAGTAATTTTGGTTGGTCGGAGACTGTAGGGTCAAAGGATTAGGGGGATAGTTATAAGGTGGTCTTTCCAGTATAAACTGCAAGACAGGAAGTTTTCTACCAATTGGTGTATGATTTCAGTGAAATTCTCATTGTCTCAGTGGTTGATCATGGTTTCTAGTTTAATTAACAAGTCAATGCTGGAAGCAAGTTAAGCAAGGTAGTAGGATTCTCAAGTGTGGTCTACTAATTTGACAAAATATAGCATAGATTTTTGGTTGATGAATTAAACAAATCAAGCTTGAACCAGCTACCTTATAAAGTGTGTTTAGTCGGGATTCTAAACATTTCAAGGAACACTTAGAGCTGCTTTTAAATATTAAAATGCTCCTGAAAGCAGCATGCAAGCTTTTAACCCTTTTACATTGTGACACGGGGTGGACATGTTATTAACCACACCCTTCCCTTTGGCTATTTCACCTATGATTTTACATATAAAGAAGTGCTACGCCACTAGCTTACAAGAATCCTTGCAAATTAACTAGGACTATCTCGTTTGGATTAGTCATCACTCACTCTTAAATTTCCACTCAGATTCCTTTGTGAAAAATGAGTAAATGAGGAGAAATATCAATGAAATAAAGAGGATAACCAGCTTGGGAGTCAAATGGGCTTTTGCCAACTTCCTTGACATTCAACAATGGTTACGCAGCCCCAATGCAGTTTCTTCATCCCATGTGGATGATGTCAACTTCCACGTAATTGACAAATGAGTCTATGAAACTTCTTGAACATGTCAAGGGTAGAAGGCTGAAGGATTAATAGTTTTCCAGTTGCAATGCCAAATGCTAAAACTAAAGAAGGAGAGGGAATTGAAAAGTCTCAAATGAAATATGAACTTGAATGAGTTTTATTTTTTTATCTTTTTTGAATTTTTATCTTCCTTGTTTGTCTTTATTTGGGAAATTGAAAGATGCCATTGCCTCTATTTTGGGGTTTGGAATTTTATGATTAAGGCTTCAAAATTTGCACTTGTGTGTGATCCATATGGTATCGATTTCCAATGCATATACTGCCCAGTAGATTAAAATAAGTTTCCATAAATAGTTATTTTCTTAAAATTATGTAACCTAATAAGGAAAAATTTACATTTTTTTCTAAATTGTGAGGGTGGGGAGAGTAAATGACACATTTCCAAACAAAGGAAATGGAAAAAAACAACACATAAAGGTCATTACTCTTTCTTTCTTTCTCCATTTCTCTTCCTTTCTCCCTTCTCTGTTTGTCATGGGTGAGTGACATGATGAAGAAATTGAAAGTTCAAAAAAATATGAAAGAGTTGTATAGGGATTGTGGAGAGGTTGTGGAACCAAAGGCATGTCAATGTCTTGTATTCCCCTATTCTTCTCTCTATACTTTCTTTTGCTTTGATTTGGTTTTTCACTATTTTGGATTGATTAGTTGCTTTTTAGTTTGATGGTCAACAGTTGAGATGATAGTTATGATTATTACAATTTTGTAAGTGGCTTAATGCAGATTTATTTTAGTGAAGTTGCAAACTTAGGATCTGAGGTGGTCTAATTTGGGGTTTTCCTAATTTATTATTGTTTCCCAGTTGCTGTTTTAGGGTTTAAAAGTTTTCAATTAAATTCAGCTGTTCGATGTGATGGAGTAGTCTTTTTGATATAATGAAGAATAATTGCTTCACTTTGCGAGTTTCGGCAAGACTTCAGTGCATGACCTCACCCGCAAAAAACCGTGCAGTTAGTCTAGGAACACAGTAACACGAATCAAACTTATGACCATGGGCCTGACTGCAATGTCTTTAGTTGCCTTTCCAAATGTGCCAACCCATACATATTCTTATCATCATACAATTAGCTTTTTGAATTAGCTCCCCAATTTCATGAAATGTTTTGTGGATTACAGTTCTTTTGTAGACTGGATAGGAGTATATCATGGATGATTAAAGGAAGGGTAGTTTTTACACTAAAGGATACTTGTGACACCTTTGAAAAATGACTAACATAGAAATAAAGGAAACAAATGACACTGAATGTCGTATTTTTATTGATACCAGTTGTGCCTGAGGGTCAAGATGAAGTCAAGTTTGGTGAGTGAATGTCACGCTGATTGCTTTAGCATTGTTTTTTTTTTTTTTCCGTCTTTCTGCTAACTATGTAGCCTTTTTTAGGAAAAATATATATCTATCTAAGGAAAACATCTAGAACACCAGCATTGTTACCACTTAGAATAAATTTTCCGATTTCGGAAGGTTATGTCTTTAGTAGACCTTGAGTTTTGAGATTTGTCGATAATTATGTTTTTAGGCAATTTTGTGATCTCTTAGTTTTAGTATACCCAGGAAAATTATGCTTCTTAAGCAAGGACATAACAAATGGTAAATGGGTTCTAGAATCATGATCAATGTAATATTCTTTTTTTGTTTTAGTATACGTGTTAGAACAAGTCTTTTACAGGTCACAACAATGGCAAGAACCTTGCTATTCTGTGTCACAGATTGAGAGGTTCAAATCCCTTAGGAGTATGGTTAGTGAGATTTTTTGGCGGATTCTTTTTCCTCTCTTTTCTTCTCTTTTTATTTCTTTTTTAGAGGACGGGGACAACCCATTTGTATTGTGCAACAAAAATGGAGACGGGTTGTTGGTTAGTAGGTATGATTTGAAGAATGGTAAAAGTGACAGTAATTAACTCATGCCTTTTAGAATAAATGTATAAAGCTGAAAATGAGTTGAACCACACAGTAAGTTGTTCAAGGCTCAGTGAACTTCAACTTCAGTTTTAATATGATTAAGCGGTACATTGCTCAAGTTTTTGGCTGCTTACTTTGACACTCTTGGACAATGAAGTGGGGCTTGGCTCATCAGATTTCTTCAGCATGGATTAAATAAGCTTTTGACGAAGCACCATGTTGAACCAAGTTCAAGTAGCTTGGTTCTTCCCTGTAGATGCTTATGTTTCTCATGCAACAGTTACTCTGGCATCTAATGTAGTGTAACTCTGTCATGTGTTCTGGAATCTGACTGACCCTAGATTGTGGGCTTTCTTTTTCTTTTCTTTGCTGATTTGTTGTAATTATTTGGTATATTTCCATTCCGTACTATTGTTTCTTTGGTCCATTGGCAAGCCAATCGGCCTTTGCCTTTCTCATCCTATAAAACCTTATGTTGTTATTGCTGCAAATTAAGGCTTGGGTAATACTGATGGGACCAAGAGTATGACTATTAGGCCATTCAATTGAAGCTGAACGTGCATGGATGTCATTGCATTGCTTATTGTATAATTAAGTGTTTTTGTCTGAGTGCTACTAATATGTGGTACACATCAGGTGACATCTGAAGTTGCAACTACACTGGGAAAGCATTGTCCTATTGGAGATTGTCATACAAAGATTTGCTCTTGGGAAAGTGATGCCTGTGTTGCTCTTGGCTCAGCTCATACATATCTCAAAGGGGTTTCATCTCGGATGGAAAGACAAGTGGTTGGATCTTCAGCTCCATTGTCAGTGAAAGATATAACATGCAGTGGTAGGCAGCTGGAAAACAGTGAAGCAAGTTGCCCTCTTAGTCCTTGCTCAAGGCATAGCTCATTTTCTGAAAGTGCTGGAAGTAAATCTACATTTGGGTCTTCTAGAATCTCTGAATGCACTGAGATTCATCAAAGTGTAAATGCTTGTAAGACCAGTACAGGAGCTCAGGAGCTCAATAATTTGGATTGCCATGGTGATGTTATCTCCTGTATCAGCAAAGCTGATGGCACAAACATGATGCTTGGTAATCATAGTGGTGATGCAGACTGGAAGACCGTGACATGTAGTTCATCTTCAGTTAATAGTTTTCTCCCGGCTGGATTTCAGAAATCCATAAATATTCAGTCCCCTAAGCTGTTTTCTGGTAGTGGTCAATATATGGTTGAAGAAAGAAAAAGATACTCACCAAGACTGCATAAATATTCAAGTGAAACTTTGCATTCAACTGAAGATTTTTCAGATAAATCAGATCCATCAGAGACATCTTCTTATAGAAATGAGCCATCTGGTGTTGTTATGTTAAAGGTTTGGTACACAGGACCTAGATCTTAATTAGTAAGTTACTTTACTCTAGTGCAGTTCTACTAAGTTTTAACCAAATCTCTGTTATCAGGGTGAATCTGTTCTGTGCTCCATTCAACAAGTAGATTCATCACTAGCAAGAGCAGTAAACTCCGATGATGATAAGAATTGTAATTCATGTATGCTTGTTGATGCTTTCAAACCTGAACCTGAAACGAATGATGGAAACCAGTTGGCTGCTGATGCATTGAACTGTTCTGAACAAAATGAACATTTAAAGTTGAGCTCTGCACTTGATGATATCAACAAGGATGAACTTCCTTCACAATCTCGGATGATTGATGATAATGATAGATCAGATACACTGGTGGATGTATGTGCTATGTCATTTTTTATCCGTTATTCTGTATCTTGATATTTAAATTTGCTGTGTGTAACTGTTTTTGTTGGAGGTTATAAAATTCTCTGAAACTGTCAGCTGTGATAGACAAAGAGGGAAAAAAATCTATACAGGAAGTGCGAAAGGTTAAAAACCCATGAGTAAACAGTGAACACCAAAGCAAGTCCACTTTGTGTTGTCAAAAAATTCTAGAAAGAGAAAAAAAAAGCAGGAGGAGAGATCCCATAATATCCTACCAAACTTAGTTATTCAATAAAGAGAAAGGCATCCTAGTGCACGAGATTCCCACACCATGAGGTCTGAGGAGGATTACATGAACACAGTCTTATGTCTACAAGGCAGAAAAGCTATTTCCATGATTGAACTAGTTAATTACAGTGAAGTAGTATTGTTGCTACTCCAAGGCTCACCGTGTATGGTAATGAAATGCAATTGTATCTCAGTAACAGATGAAAATGTTATTGGGATCCAAAACTTGTCCTCTAGGAGAATTTGTTTACATTATCTGTATCTTTGAGATGCTTCTGAAATTGTGCAATCTTTTTTTTTTTTTTTTTTTTAATTCTTGATGCTTGGAGTCTTTCTAGCAGTATTTAGGCTTTTGGAAATGTCATAGTTGTTGCTGTGGTGTGCCTTTTCACCCATAAACCTACTCATCCTGGATTCTAAAGGTAATCCTGAAAAAAACGGTAGAATGAGAAAGGAATTAATATTCCTTTATGGGAGATTTAGTTCTGCTGCCAAGGTTGTACGTGTTGATGCTTGATTGTTACCAATGTGGAGGTTATATATCTGCCTGGGAAGTTTCTAGCTAATTTCTACTCTTTTGGAGCTTTGTAAAAACCCATGGACATAGTGGCATCTCTAATTTCACCAATAAATACCTGTGTCTGCAAAGACTCAATGTTTGGAGGTAAAATGCCAGAAGTATCGCTGTAATTTCCTCAGTCCCAAAATGTTCTCTTCAGCTGTTAGGGGTTGCATAATTATTTGAAACACCCATGAATGATAATTGCTGAGTTCCTATAGTATTCTTTTTTCCTTTGCTTCCAACTTGGTACAGCAAAGAAGTGCAAAATTGAGATAATGCACTATAAGTAGATGTATGTTAATTCATTTTATTTCTGCTCCTAAATTGTCAGGCTTTAGTGAAACTTACAATTACTTTGGCATTGAGCCATTGACCCTGCACTTTTATAGAACAACCAAAATTTCAGATAATGTGGGGTTTGCATTTGATGTGTATTGATTCATTTTTTGCCACTTCTAAATTTATTTGGCTTTTTTTAGCCAGATTATTATTTTGGGGTTCATCAAGTATCAGCACAAAAATTAAAAATCATATTGGGTTTGGATAGGGATGTGGCTCATTTTCTAAATATTAGTCGTAGAATTGACGATTTAAGTTGGATTGAATTGGCCCAAGGAATAGAATTCCCCATGGAACTTTTCAATATACTGTCAGTATATATTTGCACCCTATTGGGATATTGAGCATATGCATTTTTTTTGCTTTAGTTTTTGGTTTTTTTATCCTCTCTCTCTCTCTCTCTCAATGAGATGGGAGCCTGAATTGCTGCATTCTAGTCTTGTATTTGTTTTATTTGTTGCCCTTGCATGGATATAGCAGTTGTCTGTGTTTAATAACATGGTGTGCTTCCATAATGCTCAGGTACGAGTGTGCGATATCTGTGGTGACGTTGGAAGGGAGGCGTTGCTTGCTGTTTGTAGTAAGTGCAATGATGGTGCAGAGCATATGTAAGTTCTTGCAAACATTCCTTCTGGTCTAGTATAATCTGTTTTGTTTTTGACATGTCGCTATCCATGAATGATAACAAAGCTCTGATTTTCTCTTCTTACTAGCAGTTATTGCATGCTCATAAAGATGAATACAGTTCCTGAAGGTGATTGGATGTGTGAAGACTGCATGGTGATGGAAAAAGAACTAGCGCAAAGCCAAGCTGAAAAGTCGGCTGGAGCTACAGAATTATCATCCTTGAATGAAAAGGGTCAAGGTTCAGGCAAGTTAAACTCCGGTGTCGAGGAGTCAGATAAAATTAAACTGAAGCCGATTTGTTCAAATTCTCACATCTATGTTAAGAGGCCGGGTCCTAATTTGCAAGTGAGCCCTGCAGCCAAAAGAAGAGCTCTTGAGCAGGGTTTGTCTGCCCGCAACACAAAAACAGTGTTGCAGCAAAGTTCTTCATTCAAAAACATGAGCAAGGTCCCATCGCCTTCTTCCCTAGCTTCTTTTCTGGATCCGTCTTCAAATAGTAGGATGGGGAAGGCATGCACACCGCCGGTCAAAAAAACTTTTGAGGTTGAACTGAAATCTGCCGGGGGTAAGTTTTCTCATCTGCAGAACTTTTTGTGGTAAGAATTGACTTCTGCTGGTGATGTAGAGTCCTCTGCCACTTTGATGTGAATGTCTCAGGCTCAAATGTTTTGCCTTTTGCAGGTTCTCTGCTTCAGAGAAAATTGTCTTACAGTTCCGACTCAAAGATTAAAGTCCAGCCAGAAGGTGATGATGTTCGGAAGGAGATGGTAATTACCAATGGAAGTTTTTCACACAACATGAAAGGGCGAGCTTTCAGAAAGCTGACCAAATCTAGATCATTTAGTGGTGCCAGCACACTTCGTTTAGATGCCTCGAATTCAAGAAGTAAACTGGCAGAAGATGTCAAGAGTCCACAACGTGACCTAGAGGATAATATACTTCGAAGGAGCTATTCATTGAATATCAACAGGAAGCAGCCTAACTCACCAAAAGATGATCCTGTCATTTCCAAAGTAAAATCCATCAGAAGAGATGCAGTTCTTGGGGACTGCAAGCTAGAACTCCCGCCTAGGAAAAATGGCCATCATATGAAGGCAGCTCAATTTCATGGAAAGTCGAATAGGCCAAAAGCTGTTGGCCACATTCATTCCGAAAACTCAAACAATGCAAATGTCTCAGGTATAAATCCAGAGTAACTTTTTTTTGTTATCCGTTTCGGGTGATCCATATCATCTAGAGTACCATTTCTACCTTGCTTCTTATAGTTTCATGCTAAGTACTCATTTTCTGGTTGGTAGCTGAATTTGTGGGAGAAAAGAGGCCATCGACTCATGCAGGCAAACTTATAAGTTCTCCGGTTAAGACTGCTAGTTCTTATCAGGGAGCGATTGCCAGTCCGTCGTATAAAGAAGCAGAGCAGGGGCTTACATTGAGATATCCTAGTAGTGATCTCGGGACTTCTGAGAAAGCTCTGCCAGATACCTCTTCGACCACGAAAGACTTGCCTATGTTCCCTTCTGCGGGATCTGTTCCTTTCTTAACTTTCCCGAAAAACGATTGTATATGGAAGTATGATTCTTCATTTCATTGTAAATTTCACCCCTTAATACTTTCTTTTGGCCTAGCAATTTACTCTAAATTGTTTTAGTTTGTTCTTGAGATTCTTCTTTCCTCACATGATCCTAATACTTCGTACAGAGGTGTATTCAAGTTGGAGAAAGGCGGAAAACATCCAAGCTATTACAACGGTATCCAAGCACACTTGTCAACTTGTGCATCACCGAAGGTTCTCGAAGTAGCGAACAAATTTCCTTATGAAATCCCATTGGAGGAGGTGCCTCGCTTGGATACTTGGCCAATTCAGTTCCAAAATAATGGTGCCACAGAAGATAGCATTGCTCTCTACTTTTTTGCAGAAGATCTTCAAAGGTTTGCATAGTTGCTAACAAATTATTATATTTAAATTTTTCTGTAAGTTATATTGTTAATCATTTTCATTTCATGCAGTTACACACGAATTTACAAGAGGTTGTTGGAATACGTTGTTACGTATGATTTGGCTCTGAAAGCAAATTTTAATGGGGTTGAACTTCTCATTTTTTCATCTGATGTGCTTCCTGAGAGAGCTCAGCGTAAGAATTGATATTCATTTTCTTGTAACAACCATTTTGAAAGCTTAGATTCCCATATTGAATCCTTATACTGGGACGCAAATTACATCTTTACACACATGATTTTTACTTAATTTACCGTATCCTGTTGACAGGCTGGAATAACCTCTCCTTTCTATGGGGTGTATTCAGAGTAAGTAAAGTGAGTAGTCCGGATTATTCTTCTGTATCTAGTTCTCATCAGAGGATTCACAACCCAAGCTCGAAAGCGGCAACCTCGGATAAAGATTTGTCCATCGCTGTTGTATCAGAGCCTGAAAAAGAAAATTTTTCTGTGCTAGCAGATGAAGATTTATCTGGATCCCATGCATTTCACAAGTCAACACAAGGACCGGACTTCCAATCTGCACCGTCAATCAGAAGCTGTAATCTCAAATTATCTCCTGAGCAGAAGCACCTAGGTTCCCCGAAAGCATGTGATCTTCTCCCCGGTGAAGTTGACATATTATCAGCTACTCATCGCATTTCAAATGAGCAGCTTTCTGGAAACTCGCAACATATGAATGACTTACAGGTAATCTTGTTTAGTGAATTTGATTCCATTCGGGCTCTCTTTCTGCCCTTCATCCTCTCTGGCCTGTTCCTCTTCTTTTCCCAAATGATATATATAATCCATTGATGCGTTGCATTTGTGTTTGTCTTATTCTCTTTCCCATTTCCTCGAATAGTTGGGGGAGGGAGAAGCGAAGGATTCATTCTTCCATTGTTGTATTTTTGAGAACTGAGATTATGAGGTTGAAGTGGATGTGATTGTCAATTGCTGATAATTTTCCTTTTTCTTTTCTGTTTCTTCATTCAGGAAGAAGATAAATGGCAATTAGCAGTTAACGTAGGTGAATGCAGAGAGATTAAAAATTCTAACAACGTCAGTTACGAGAGTTGCCGTTATAGAGACATAAATTACTTTGCCAGTAAACTCTCTTCTGGGATCATTGATCCTGCTTCCCAATTCTCCTCAAAGATCGAGACACAGGACACAGCTCATGGTATAGAGATGCTGGAAAACTCGAGAATACACAGAACTTCTATTTCTCTGGATTCGGGTCCATCTGCTTTATCCGATTCTGGACCACAGAGGAAATCCGACTATTGGCAGATAGAGCAGTTTGATGGAGCTCTAAACCTCGGGCTTTCTTTAGGTAACGATACAAAACCAGTAAAGCTAGGTGGCCCTGTTTTTTTGCCCGACCTTGCCACCAAAGTTAACGATCACGTCCACCATGCGAAGGATTACTTGGAAGATGATATCTCAGTCTCGCTCTCTCTGGCATTACCATGCTCGAGCAAGGAAGTAACCCCTGAGAACGTTCTGAAAGTGGGCCCGCTCCCGGCAAGAAGGCTTGATTAGATGCTTCGCCGCTGCTTGTCTATCGAATTAGAGGCGCATAGGCATAGGATGGCTGGGTGTAAATAGTAGTCAGTAGTGGGAGTTGTTAATATAATAGCCAGACTGAATAAGAATCTTGACCTGCTCAACGGATACGAGCCGTGTTTTTTATGCCAGAAGAACAAAAGCTACCCTTTTTCTCCTGTGGACATCGCCATCTTCTTCGGTGACTTTTTGTTTTGGAGTTATTTCATCGAAATACATGGGCATGGTCAGTAAGCCATGCCACGACAGTAAAATTATCGGATGGCATTTTCATATTTGTTATCTCCTTGGTGTGAGAGTTCACTTTACTTTATGAAAGTTCAAGTATACTCAAATTTTTGCACCTGTCGATAATTTGAAGTTGTCTTTTGTGACTTGGAATTACCGGGTTTAAAGCTTTAAGATGTGAAGCGTAAGGGTATCATATTCGATCCTTTTATTTTATTTTTGTTTGGGTGGTCATCAGTCTTGTAAATCAAAAGAATATATATTCAAATGTGACCGATCCATAGGAAAACACCTGCAATAAAAAAATGACTAAATGCTCGAGTTTGTCGTACGTGAACTTGAGAAGGGCCAATAGTGATTAACGAAAGGACTAACTAGACAAATTAGGATATATTATCTACGCCCCATTTCAAAAAAAAAATAAAAAAAAATGTGAACAATCGAGTGGTATTGTCACTGTTCAAATTAGGATTTCAAATGTATGACGAAAAACATTAAGAACATGAAACTATCGGAACATACTGTGCTCCATTTGATTGATCCACGGAAAATGAGAAGAGCGATGATGGTTACCGGCAGCCATCGGTGTCACGACCGGTGATCCTTAGCCAAATTTATTTTTACCAGGTGCATGCCAAGCTCACGACGAGCACATTCACGACAGTGACAGGACCCTCAAGGAAGTTGATGCTGGCAATTGTTTAGGCAACGCGGTCGATGGCAATGGCCAATGAAGCTTTCCCGTGAAAGTGAATCACTTAATAATTGTTCAATTTATATTTGAGTGGTGTTAGAATATCTCATCAGTCACCTTTTGATTACCTTTTGTTCATCCAAATGTATTAACAAACTCATATATGTTGGGATCACTCCGGTGTGGGAAATTGCCGGAGTGAAAATTGATCGGAAATTTCGGAGTGAAGATACTGAATGAAAATATTTCCGGAGTGAATTTTCCAAAGAGCAAAATATCTGTAGAGAATTCCGGAGAGGAATTATTCCTGAGTGAATTTTTTCAGAGAGGAAATGTTTCGGAGAGAAGTTATTCCAAAGTGAATTTTTTTAGAGAGCAATTATTCCGGAGAAGAAAAATTCCGGAGAGGAAAATTCCGGAGTAAGTTTTCCTGAATGGATTTTTTCAGAATGAAAATACCGGAATGCATTTTCGGAGCACAAAATGCCGGAATGGATTTAAGAGCCGATTTGAAGTGTCAACAACCGAAGACCTTGTATAAAAACCGGAGTCTTTTTTTTTAGAAAGGACTAAGATACTTGCACAATGGTGAAGACCGAAGTCTGTGATAATGGCCAAGATACTGATAATGGCTGAGGTGCTGATAACGGCCGAGGATATTAAGCGCAGCAAGGACCTAGGACTTCAAGCAACGCCCGAGGACATGCGACAATGACCGAAGACTTTTATCAACGCATGGGAATTATAACTCCTAGAAAGTGTGTGCAAGCAGCTTTTTAGAAGAATAGACTTTCTGATTATTGATTAGAGGAGGAAGTCAACTCTTCCCGACAGGATGGTTCCTAGCAAAATTGGTGGCATCTTGCAAAGTCGGTGACAGGATTTGTTATGCACGTATGTTGCCTAATGTGTAGATGGACTGATTGTGTATATATATATATATATATATATA
>JAODPA010009779.1:0-13628 GCA_025585075.1 Nepenthes mirabilis | reverse complement strand
CCGCAAACCCCAGCATCACAGTTTTAGTAGTTGCACATTTCCAATGAAACTGAAAATCCGGATTGGTCTGCGTCATCCTAACCAAGATACCATTTAAAACTTCCATCCCAAGGACAAACAGATAGGGCGAAAGGGGGTCCCCTTGTCTGAGACCTTTGGCCCCCCGGAAAAAACCCACCGACTCACCATTGAGGCAGATGGAGTACGAAGCAGTGGAAATACATTGGTTAATCCAGTTGATCACCATTGGGGGAAACTTCATCAGATCGAGGACTGCCAGAAGGAAGTCCCAATGGATGGAATCATAAGCCTTCATCAGATCCACCTTAATCGCACAACGGGAAACCCCCTTATTTAAATGGTATTTATGGAGCAACTCTTGTGCAAGTAAAATATTATCTCCAATACATCTGCCAGGCACAAAAGCGGTTTGACATTTAGCAACCAAGAAGGGTAGAGAGGGTTTAATGCGGCTGACAATGACCTTGGAAATGATCTTGTACAAAACATTGCAGCAAGCAATGGGCCGGAAATCAGAGACCTTAGATGGCGATTTAATTTTCGGGATAAGGCACAAAAAGGTCGCATTTATTTGTTTGAGCATTTTCCCATGGTAAAAAAAATCCTGAACAGCTTCGGTGATGGAAGGCCCAATAACATCCCAGGAAGCTTTGAAAAATTTGGCCGAAAAACCGTCCGGCCCAGGAGCTTTGCAGTCATCGATGGAGAAAAGGGCAACGCGAATTTCCTCACACGAGACAGGCTTACACATCTCCATCCGGAGCCCATCAGGGACGGATTGCATAATGAACGGCCGGAGCCGCTCTTTTGAGAACGACCCGTCCACTCGTAGCAGTCCATCAAATCGCGAACAAAGACGCAATCCGGAGACCGAAAGCAAAAGAATTAATTATCTTTTTTTTTTTTAATCCCAAAATCACTCCAGATCCGGAGTGTCATAGAAGACAGAAACTCCGAAAACGGGAGATTACAAAAGCATGCCGGATTTCGGAGTGCAGAAAAAGCACTCCGGAAAAACTGGCACTTCGGCTTCCGGACTACAAAGGGCACTCCGGAATCAGAAGTAAGCAAATTTATTTTTTTTTTTCACTCCGGATCCGGAGTGCCATAGAAGACAGCACTCCAAACCCAGGATTTAACAAAGGAGTCCGGATTCTGGAGTGCTTAAAAAGCACTCCGAACTCATAGGCAAACAGGAATCCGGAGTACAAGGAGCACTCCGTATCCAGGGAATTATAAAAGCAAAAATCGGATTCCGGAGTGCAGAAAAAGCACTCCGGAATCAAAATCACTCCGGATTCCGGGCCATAATGAACACACCGGAATCAAAGCAAAGATGAAAAAAAATACCTTTTTTTTTTTTTTTTGAAGGAGGGACTACAGAAACGCTCCAGGACCAGAGACCACAGAAGCAAAAGAAACCCAGAAGAAGACACAGCGCAGGAAGCCTTCAGAACCAAGATCCACACATTAAGAACCACTCCGGAAGCCAAACACCACAAGTGCTACTCCGATCAGACTGCAACCACCAATCAGTGATCACACCAAAATTCACTCCGGGGTAAGTTGGTCCATGGGATGTTCCACCTATCCAAGATTCGCCTGTCCTGCACATTAGCAGCTTTATGGGAAACCTCCAACTTTCCCCGAACTGCCGCAGAAATCTGGGAAGCCAGCTGTGTGACGTTGAGGTTCCCCGCATTCTTAAACATACGATGGTTCCTCTCCTTCCAGATGAAGTAGACGGAAGCGGCAAGGGAGAGGCGAAAAGATAAGGACTTGAGATTTTTGCCCTTCCACCGATTTGCAGCCCATAAGATATTAGCATTCCAATTAGGGTGGGGCCACCTACAACCAGTCTTATGGCGCACCCTCCACCAGACGGCCGCCGAAAAATGACATTTAAAGAACAGATGGTCATGACTTTCCGAATCAGATGAGCAGAGAACACAAAGCGCAGGAATGTGAAGGTATCTTCCAATCCTGTCAAGAGTGTTAAGTTTTTGGCGGATTGCTAGCCAAAGGATAAACGAGTGGGCTGGGATTGACAACGGGCTCCAGACTAGGTAGGACCACTCCACCACTCCTCTCGATGTACGGAAAAGTCCATAAGCAGATTTTGAAGAGAAGACCCCAGTGGGGTCAGCAGTCCAGACTACGACATCATTGATCGATGGATCGGGGAGGTATGAAGGCAAGTTTGTCACAATCCTATCAACCTCCATATCATAAAGGTTAGGCCAAAACCACTCCCCATTTCTGATAATATCCTTGACCTTAGCATCCAAAGGCAGACCAGATATACACCTGATTCTCTCGCTGAATCTCTCATGGAGCGGACCCAGAGGGTGCCAAGAGTCCAGCCAAAGGAAGGTGTCATTACCGTTCCCAACATGATGATGAATCTTGGAGCGAAGAGCTACACGGAGTTTCATAATCTTCTTCCAACTCCAAGGGGCAGAATCCGGAATTTTAATAGTCCAGATGCACCGGTCTTTGATACGATGACCATGACACCAAGCAACCCAAATGGAATTCGGGTCCTTAGTGATGATCCTCCAGAAATGCCGGGCCAATAAAGCTTTGTTAGAAGCAATCAAGTTTTTGATTCCAAGACCACCCTCTTCTTTTGGCAAGCAAACATCCGACCACGCAACCTTAGTAGACAACCGAACAGCAGATGGCCAATTCCAGAGAAAGGAGCGAAGAGATTTATCAATGTCTTTCAGAATAGCTTTGGGAAGGATGAATATGGAAGCCCAATAATTATTGATTGTGGATAATTATGGGCTTCAATCTTCATTTTACCCAAATCTATTCTTAACCAAATCGACTGCATATTGAGGCGCTTCCTCTGGAATGGTTCTACGGATGGGAAGACTAATGCAAAAGTGGCCTGGACCGATATTTGCTACCCCAATAGCGAAGGTGGGTTGGGGCTCAAGAATTTGCAGGCTCAAAATAAATCCCTCATCTGTAAGCTTTTTTGGTGTATCTTGTCTAAAGACCCTAAATCAGCTTGGTCTTCTTGGATCCACAAGACTAGAATCAAGGACCAGTGCATCTGGACCCTCAAAGTCCCTGATTCTGCCTCATGGAGCTGGAGGAAGATCATGAAACTTCGTTCTTTCATGTGCTCACATACTGTTAAGATCATTGGTGATGGCGTAGATTCCTTTATCTGGCATGACAATTGGCACCCTGGTGGCCCGCTCAGTAGGGTTTGCACGGACCGTATTCGTACGGTCACTGGTTTATCTTAGGACGGCAAGGTTTCTCTGATAATCAGAGATGACCATTGGGCCTGGCCTAATCCTTTTGACCAGGAGGTTTCTAGTCTCGCCACAAACATGCCCCAATATCTACCCAACAATGAGCAAAAAGACTCCTTGAGATGGGTCGGTAGCCCTAATGGTGTCTTTTCGTCTAAGTCTGCCTACCTCCTTTTTCACCCCCCCAAGCCGAAACTGAACTGGACCAACCTAGTCTGGGGATCTTTCCATATTCCTGCCCACGCGTTCACCCTTTGGTTGGCTATAAAAGGCTGGCTTAATACCTCCGACCGTATTCACGGTGTTCCCAACCTCTCCCTCACTTGTTCTCTCTGTGATTCAGACGCTGAAAACCATGCCCATCTTTTTTTCTCTTGCCCATTCTCCTCCTCCGTGTGGACCTCTATCCAACGGATTGCTGGCATTCAGTGGCCTAACCCCATCTGGTCCGATAATGTTAATTGGGCTGCACAAATGTGGAAAGGTAAGAACCTAATTGCCCTTTCAAAGCGTCTCTCTCTTGCTGCTACTGTTTATTATATATGGAGAGAACGATCGTATTTTCGAGAAATCCTCCCATCAGGATGCTTCCCAGATTTGCTCCCAGATTTCAAACATTGTTCGTGACAAACTGAAGGCCTCCTTGCCTGTTGATGGTCGCCCTAACCGCTCGCTGGTTAGGCGATGGAACTTATTATAAAAAAAAAAGGGGGGGGGGGAGGGCTCTTCTACGCTGCTTTAGAGGCTGCTGGTTTCTTGTTGCCCTTGAGGGTTGTGCTGTTGGAGGCTCTGCACCGAGGTGGTTTTCTGATGGTGCTTTGTTGGGTTTGGCTCCTCGTCGCTCCTCCTGTTGCTTTTGAACCTTCTGGTTGCTGCCTTCCTTGATGAGTTTTGATTTATTTGGTTTCCGTTCCCGCCTTGGGAGCTTTGGTTGTATTTATTTCATAAAAGAAAAAAAAAAGGTTCCTTGAGCCTCCAAAAAAAAAAAAAAAAAAAGGTCTCGGTTTTTCTGCTGCTGGCGCTCTGGTTGTTACTGATTTAGCAGGCTGCTCTTTTGCTCGTCCATGAGCCTTGGAAGCCGACGGCCTTATCCTCCTGCCAGCAGATGAGCTTGCTGCTGCCTGGAGAATCCTGTGTATGCTGGTGCAGAATCCAACAGGGTGGACTATTGCTGGTTCTTGTGATGGGTTGAACATGTTGTTGCAGGCTGCTGTTTTGTTGATCCCTGCCTGACTGTGCTTCGGCTGCCCCTTTTTTTGATCCCTGTGAGGATTGAGAGTTGGATGCTTGTCCCGCAGAAGTTGATGAAGGGTTGCTGCTGATGGTGAACGCTATTTTTGCTGGTGTATAGTGTTCCCTCTATTGTCAGTTCTGTTAATTTATGGAGGGTGCTGGTCCTGATTTCTTGAGTTTGACATGGTGTGCTGGAGTGTCCTTCGTACATGAAGTGGTGGTTGGTGGCTTTGCATGCTTCTGATGGTGTGGACTTTGGTTAGAGCTTCTGGACTGGGTTTTATGCATTCAGTCCTGCTCCTGCTGCAGTCCTGTCTTCGTCTGTTGCTGCTGTAGCAGGCGCAGTGGACCTTGTTTTTGGTCCTCTGTGCTGGAGCTGGAATATTTCTGCCCATGTTTGGTGGCCTCACTGCCGAGCTTTGCTGCTGGAGGCAATACAGATATGTGGAAGCAAGCTGGGGCACTCCTGCTAGCTTACTGGTTTGGGGGTGCAATCGCAAATTAGCAAGCTGTGTTTCTCGACTCCAATGGCTCTACTGCTGCAGCTGGTGGAATTGGTGGTATGCCGGCAGTTGCCATTTCATGGTATACCATCTGAAGGCTGCCTGGATCACCGGGTGACACCTGGTTGTGAACTGCAGTTGTTAGTTGTCTGATGAGGAGAGAAGCTTGGATCCTGTTTTTGCTCTATTTGAGGGAGGTGCTGCTGGTAGGTTGTGGTCCCATATCTGTGATTAAAAGCTTGATTATTGAACGTTATGGATCCTCTCCAGCTATGTTTGGCTTTTCCCTGCATCCTGCTGTTTTGTTGGGGTTGGGTTGACAACTGGCATGTGCCATCAGGTGGTTGTTTTGATGTTGTATTAAGGCTGTTGTTCGGCGGTGTCTTTGCTGAGTCCGAATTTTGGGGGATGGCGCTCATCTGCGCAGTTTGTTTTGGTTTGTTTGGTGAGTGCGGGTTTTTGTCGGTTTGTTGTTTGGATGTTGTTTGCTGCTGAAGACATTCTTGGCTGTCTCTGATATGTCAATCGCTTTGAACATCGTATATTATGTATGTTAGCCTCTGTTTAAATATTCTCATGGCCTCCATTGCTGATCGTGGATTAGTAGTGTTGTTCTTCGTTGTGATGCAAGTGCAGTGTTGGGATTGTGTCCTGTTGCTGCTGGTGCGGATGATATGCGATGCTGTAGACAGCTGTTTGTCCCTTGAAATTTACTGCTGCATTTCTAATCGCTAGTATTGAGATGCTGATGAGAATATGCAGTCAGGTTTAGTGTCTTCATACTGGCGTGATGAGGTATACTTTGTTTCTCCTGTTGCAAATTTGGTAGTGAGTTGGTTTGGGAGACCAATTGTTCTGCTGAGGCGGTGGTAGTGATAAGGCTGTTCTGGTCGTTGATGTGCCGGTCCCTTGCTGCTTCATTGCTAATCTGCCTTGCTGGTGCCATTGCTTTGTCCCAAATTGATGCCGGTCGCTACTGGATTTTGAATTTCTATGTCTGATGCCCATGTTGTTTGATCTCTTTCTTGCTGCTATGCTGAGTGGCTATGATGGATGAATTCGCGTTGCTGGCTTTTGGTTGATCCCCTGCATTTTGCCTCTGGGTGTTGGTGCTGCTGCTTGGTTCGGCTGCTACAATGGGCGGTCAACTACAACGAGTTTCATGGTCTGTTTGATGCCCTGCATGCCTCTGATTTTGCTATACCACGACCCTTGTGTTTGAAGTATGGAAAATGCTATGCTGGTGTTGGTCAAAAGAGCTGGGTAGCTTTCGGGTCTCTTGGATGTCTCATCTAGCCTGCAGATATTGGGTGCTGCTGCTGTCTTCTTGTGGCTGTTGCTCTTTTGGGTCGGATTAGATAGATTTCATATATTAGATAGATTTCATATTCCGTTGAGTCTGTCGTATGTTATCCTCCTAGAGGTTTTATGTTTTTTCTGATGTACCACTTACTCGGGGCATGCCCTAGTGTTTATGTTTTAACTCCAAGTCAAAACACTTGGAGATAAAACATAAATTTTGTAATTTTTTCTCCCATTAATCCAAAATACTTACTTACCCAAAAAAAAAAAAACAAAGCTGCTGCTGATGATTCAGTGCAGTTGTATTGCGGTTGCTGGTGAGTTTTGTTGGCAATGCCTGCTGCTGCTTCTGTTATGTTTGCCCCTGCAGGTTGATGGGGCTTTTCTGGGATCCTCTGTTCGACTTGCTGTGCAGGTTGGGACTGAAATGCCCTTGCCTGATGAACTAGCATCTGTTGTTCGTGGTATTCTGCAGATGCTCCCCTTTCTTGGTATCGACATGTTTTTTCCAGCTTGAGGCAATGGTCATATCTGCCTGCTGCCGACATATGCTGCTGCAATTAGATGGTCGGGATTGGATCTCTTGTATATGTCTTCTGCCGACATATGATGCAGCCCCCATGCATTGATTGAGGTCTCTTCTAGCTCAGCTGATGCGGTGGTTGTTGCTGGGTTGGATTTAACATTTGTGCTTCTGTTGGCGAGGTTGGTGTGGGTATGCTGTGCTGAGCTGGAGCCTCGTTCTTCCACCTTTTTTTTTTTTTTTTTTTTGATAAGTAAGTATGAATTTTGGATTAAATGGAGAAAAAATTTACAAAATCTATGTTATAACTCCAAGTTTTTTGACTTGGAGTTAGAACATAAAACGTAGGGCATACCCCGAGCAACTGGTACATCAGAGAATACCTCACAAAACCTCTAAGAGGATAACGATCAAACAGAAAACAGAAAATGAACTCTGTCAATATACATCAGCAGATTCAAAATCAGTTACTCCCGAGACGACTGGATCAACAACATCCGATCGCCCCGCAACAACTTACTACAGCAAAACAATGCTGCCAACAACCTAATTGCACCCCTAGTTTTCCAACAGCAGGAAGCAATAGACAACTGCAGCACATCCCCAGCCCCAACGCCAGCAAAAAAAACAGCAGCAGCTGCATAATCCAGGAGTTCCCAGCGGATCAGCCAACCAGCTACCAGAGTTTGCCATCAGCAGCAAGGCCAACGCAATTGCATTAGCAACCATAGCCCCCAACACCAGCAGATGGCGCCAGCAGCAAATGTGGCACCCTGCAAGTACAGGGCTGAATTTCAATCCCGCCAGCCATGCTTTGCACTGGAGCAGGTAGGAGATGCTTTATCAGCAAATCCAGCAACCACGACCCATCCTAATCCAAGATAGGGGCATTTACCACCCATAGAGATGGCAGGACCAATATGAGGAAGCATAGTTCTACAGCAGGGAAGCACCCCAAATCCGCAGATCCAGCCTCAACACCCAGCAGCCTCCCACAAAGATCCGCAAAGCTTTTTTTTTTTTTTTTTGGTAAGTAAGTGATTTGGGTTAGAGGGAGAAAAAAATTTACAAGTAATGGTTTATCACCTAGTGATTTTAAAATCCGCAAAGCATCAAAGCAAAGAATCAGAAAAGCAGCAAAGCAGCCGGCTAGGCAACCAACAACATTGAACCAGCCACAGGGCCACGGCTCATCAGGGCAGTTCCAACCCAGTCCCTCAAGTAGCCATCCAGCAGAATCATCATACACACAGCAAGTCCATCCAGCCAAAGAACTAGAGGATAATTCGGTATAATGCAGCATCATGAGGCCATAGGAGGCAGCTTCTGAATATTACAGCGAACCGAAATTCAATGCAATCAACAGCCTTCAACACCTCCAGCAACTATTTAGCAAAGGCAGATGAAGGCACACCCAGCGTGAACCACGTCCAGAGCTGAGCAAACATGCCAACAGCAGGGATCAAACCAAGACCTACAACTAACATGCCAACAGAGCTCTTTCAACTAAACAAGTCCAGGCCAGCTCGTCAGCACCACAGCCACATATCCCCAAGCCAGAACAGCATAGGTACCCAGCACCGCCCAACTGGAAGGCAACATAGGCTAATCAACATCAGAGCCAGCAGAACTTGACCCTCAAGCAGCATCTCATGGAGCTGCAGAAACGCAAGGTTCCACTACTAGAACCAGAGGAAGCAACCTACCGCATCAGAAGGATCACCATCGATCAAACAATGCCACTCCCAGCTCTTCAGCACCCCAGCCTATAAATCCCAGACCAGAGCAAAACGGGCTGCCTCCAACCCTTCCAACAGGAATGAAATCACAGGCAGAGAGCCTATAGAACCCGGGCACAGGACAATTGTCAGCGACGAATCCAGCGAGCAACACAATAGCAATAGCTTCGTACAGGAGCTACAGCTCCATAGCCATAGCTTCTGAAAGGAAACTAGAGACAAGGCTCTCGGCCTCAACAGCCAGAGCGAAGAATCCTAGGCAAATCACCAAACAAAGTTCGCCAAAAAGGCAACAGCAGAGGATCCGAAGGATCTATTACAACCAAGCAGTCCTCATTCAGCTCTTCAGAACCACGCCCAGTAGATCCAAGCCCGAGCTGCACGGCATCCCCCAACCCGTCCAACCGGAGGAAACACACTGAAAACAGATCTTCAAAGCCAGCAGAACATACCTTCGACTGCGACAAATCCTTCGAGTAGCACAAGAGACGACAATAGCATCATTACAGCACCTCCCGAAACATATCAGGAGGGCAAAAAGACTGACCAAGTCCAGCAGCAAATAGAATCGGGACAGGCGCAAGGAACCCAGGAACAGGGGCGTTCAGCCCCAGCAGACAGATCGAGAAAGCCCAATCTACTGCGAGACGGAAGACCCGGAGGAGCTCCCATAGTGAAACCAGAGCCATTAGACGCACACAGCCAAGGGCTCGAATCGAGGAGATTCGGGGACTGAGCGGAAGGACATCACCGAAGCCCCAAAGAGCTCAGTGCCACCGCGGACAGTTCTGAGAACCGGATCCGACGGGAGGAAGAGAAAGCCTCGGAGAGGGGCCAGGGGAAGCAGCCAGGAGACCGGTCTTGGCCGGCTCCGGTGCCGCCCGGCAGAGGAGGCTCGAGATTGAGCACCACAGAAGACGAGGTTCAAATTTCAAAATGAAAGTTGAAAAGGAAGAGAGAAGCGAGAGCTTCTCTCTCTACGACCAACGTCAATCCGGAATCTACCCTCGTTCTTCCACCATGCTGCCCCATTAGCTTCCCTAGTTGTTGTTGGGAGCTGGTAACAATGCTCTTATGTGCTTTTTGGCCGAAGTGTTGTGTATGCTTCTATGTATTTGCCTGAGCAGCTTCAATTGTATTTTTAGTTTTCATGATTTGGCTCATAGTCTTAGGTTATGACATGGTCATGAGGTTTGGGGCTCACCCCCATTGGCTTTGTGCTAATTCCAAGTCAAAAAAACACTTGAAGTTAGCACAAATTTTTGTAATCTTTTTTTAAATTTATTGCATTTACTTACTTATCAAAAAAAAAAAGATTGGTTGGGGGTGTACACAACTGCTAGGCATATCAGAAGGATTGAGGCCCCTAAGGACAATATCTGCGAAAGATAAGGGAGGCATAGATGCATTGGCAGCCTGATGCCTGGATCCCTGATCAGAGACCATATCTTTAGACATAGGAGGCTGGGACGACAACCTAGATGCATCCTCATCAGGGATCACATGCTCCATCAGCTCAACACAAGGAGAAAACATGGGAGTCCAGCGCAGCCCCAGTTGATGGGCATCTGTTTGGAGCTTTATCTACCAAAGGCTCCTCACATGGAGGGGAATGGAAGACCTTCTCAGCCCCAGAAACTGGGCGTTCCACATATAACACACAGTTAACATCTTCCCTCAACTCAGACACATCCAAAATGCTCACAGTGGAAGCCTCTCCAAGGGGAGTTGAGTGTTGAAAGGTCCCAGTAGGATTTAGGGGATCATTATCCGCACTAGATTCAATTTCAGCATTCAGGTGGCCAACTGGGATCGGATGAACAGAATCCCCTTGGTCAGCAGGGGCAGAATTGGAGGAGCTAGGACGTAGGATGACACTCTTGGAACGACATTTAGCTTCAACATGACCAATGAGATGGCAACGTCCACATCGAGTCGGCTTCCAATAATATTCCACATTTGCCAACGATATGGATTCGGATTCAAGGCTTGGTCAAATTTGAACTCCCTCCTGTCGCCCGTTCGGCTCTGGCGGCGTCGCCGCCGGCCATGGCTGGCCTCTTGGGGGATCCCCTTGTTCCGTCCTTGGACCCTGTTTGCCCTAGTCTTCCTGTTCCTTCTCTCCCTATACTGCCAGCGACGGAGCTGTATGGCGTGAGTGACTTTCCCCCTTTTCTCGATAACTCTCTGGCCTCCTCTAATGGCCCTGATGCCGGCTTCTTATCGAAGGTCAGGGCCTTGGATGCCGGCAACTGTACCCCATCGGCGCCGGCTTCCCCATCCCGCCCCCTTGCTGATGGTTCTGATACTCTCTGTTGTGGCTCGACGCGTACGGGTTTTGAGAAAACTGCTCTTCTGTGTCGCCTGCAAAGTCTATTGCGGCCAAGGTATCTTCTGAAACCGCTCTTGCTAATGGCTCATCTTTGAAGCCTGAATCTGTCCATATTACCGCAAAAACCTGGGCTCAAGTCGCCGTGGACAAGGGTTTCCGTTCTTTTGCCTCTCTTAAATTTTTTCCTCCCAGTTTAGAGTCTGACATCGATAGCCCGCTCTCACCTCCTGCTGAGGTTGTGCAGCAGTGCTCCGAAGTTTGGGGCTCTACTTTGGTGGGTTTTTTCCCTGAAAAAGCTCCACACTTTTCGGCGGTCAATGGCATCGCCAGAAGAATTTGGGCACGATTTGGGATGCGTCACGTTGCTGTCAATGGAAATGGACTTTATTTCTTTCAATTTGACTCCACGTCTCAATTGGAGGATTGCTTGGCCAGAGGTCCCTGGGCCTTCAAAAAGATCCCTATCTTCCTCAGGAGATGGTCACCGAGATTGAGCCTGGACCTTGAATCTCTCATGTCGTTCCCTGTGTGGATTTCGTTGACTAATGTTCCAATTGAATTCTGGACTCCTTTGGGGTTAAGTTGGATTGCTAGTAGGATTGGCAAACCAATCTTGTGTGATCCCCATACTGCTTCTATGGATTGGGTGTATGTGGCCAGATTATGCGTTGAGATGACAAAAGGTGACCCTCGACCAGCAAAAATTAGGCTTCTGTCGAATGCTGGTGCATCTTCCAGGGTGGTTGAGGTTGATATTGCTTATCACTCAAAGCCGGCTTATTCTCCAAGCAGATTGAAGAGGCCTTCTGCTCTGCCTAAGGCCAGGGTTCCTGTTGTTGCTGGGGGTGGATGTTCTGCACATCCCATAAAACCCCACTCTGTTCAGGCTTTGTCTGTGGAATGTGTTGAACCTGCATTTCCTGATGTAGTGTCCCCTGGTAGAGTGATCGAATCCTCTTCTGATCGTGGTGAAGTTGCTATGGTTCAGCAGACTTGTTGTCCTGTCATTGATGACTGCTCAGCAATTGGGCTGGTATCTTCGCTGCCTTCCCAATTAGCTGATTCTGCTCCTGCTCAAGCAGCCTATGCTGAGTGCTCCACTGTTGGCCTTTCCCTTTTATCTCGCGATCCTGATCAGTTTGACGGGCCTCTAGACGAGGCTCTTCCTATTGGGATTTGCGGTTCGGTTTCTAAGATGCGGAAGGGCTGTCCTGTGGAGGATTGTGATGATGCGCTTTCTAATGCTGGTTGTCCCACTGATCACCAGTTGCAGGATGTGGATGCCTCGTTTGTGAATGATCCTGTTGCTGGTCCCCTTCCTTGGCCGCTTACAATCCCGGATGTGCAGAATCCAGAGCTTATTCATGCTGCTGGTGATCCTGGGGAGAGCTGTGAGGTGGATTCAGCTGTGAGTTGTGACCTCCTCTCTGATGCTGATGTCCACCCAATGGTGGGTGCTGCTGATTCGGTGTTGCCACCAAATTTCCTGCCTGATCCGGCCCCAACCTCTGGACTTTCTGATCGGTTGGGTGTGGGAATGGCACCCGTTGTTTTGGGCCCCAAAGAAGGCCTTGCTGATGATGTTGGGGAATCAAATGGCCCTACCGAGTTTACTGACTCTTGCTCTTTGGATCCAATTGATAGGACTCTAGTTGGGGTTCCACCTAATTATGTGCATGATTTTTCTAGGGGGCGCATTAGCCCTCTTTGTCCACTGCCTTGGTCTCCGAACAGGAGCCCTGTAACCTAGCTCCCATTAACCGGGTTGAAAGGTTTCCTGATAGAGATTTGGCACACGAGAATTGCCTAATTCCTGGGGTCGACGAGTCCACTCCGGAGTCTATTGCGCGGATCGTCCGTAAATACTCCCAGGTTGCTCCTTCTCCCGAAGCATGCCTAAAAGATCCATCTGTAGATGATCCTTTGGACATAGCTGTGATTGCTAATCGACCTATTCTGAGTTCGGTCCCCTTTTCTTGCTACTCGGATGTGATTGTGGCTGATCCTAGTGAATCTGGTCGTGGATTTGGTCCGGCTAAGTCCTATGTGAAGCCTGATGCTGGTGATGCGGGTTATTCCTGTTATGAAGATCGCCAACGTTATGAAGATGAGCTTTTTGTTCCCAACATTTCTCACATTTTCATTCTCTGCAACTCTGAAAATGAAAACATTGAACATCTTTTCTTCTCCTGCCCTTTTTCCAGAGTTGTATGGAATTTTGTACAAAGACATTCTGGTATTCATTGGCCCCATCCTGAGTGGTACCAAAATATATCTTGGGCTGCCTCCATCTGGAAAGGGAATAATCTTTTGGCTATCTCTAAGCGTTTGACCTTGGCCGCCACAGTTTATTTCATTTGGAAGGAACGCAATAATCGTTTTTTCCAAAAATCTCCCCCACAAGACATCTCTCGTATTTTCTCTTCGGTGGTGGATATCGTGAGGATTAAATTAATGACCATCTCGACTTCTAAGAGAGATGGTTATTTGACGACTCGGATTCGGTGGGGCTTATAAAAAAAAAGGGGGGGGGTTGTTGCTGTGCTGTCGGGCAGTTTTTCCTGGGGTTGAGTATTTGTCTTTGGCGCTCTCCCCTTTGGCGTTTTTGGATTTTTTCCCTGGTCTGGCTTGCTCTCATGTGGCGGAGGCTCCAGGTATTGTTTAGGTTGTCTTTTTTCGATGCCGGGTTTTTTTCCGATCCAT
>JAODPA010009768.1:0-39214 GCA_025585075.1 Nepenthes mirabilis | reverse complement strand
TGTTACCAAAAAAGAAAAAAGAAAAAAAACAAAAGAAAAGAAGACAAAATATAAGAAAAAAAATATAAATACGCAATTTTTATTGTTTCCCTTTGCTCTGTTGCTGCTTCGACCTAATCCTTCTCCGCTCTCAGGTCTCCGACATTGACAGCACCATCGTCCCATTCCCCAGTTGACAATTAAGTTCTCCCTGTTATCTCTTACAGGTCTGTCTCAACGTTCGATCTATCAGATGCTCCTCTAACTTGGATATTTTTTCACTATTTCATTTCGAGTTTTTCTCTTCAATCTGAATTAGGGTTTTGGAGTTATTCATTGGCGATCTTCGGCGCTAACAATTTTGTTTTTTTAGCGATTGGTGCGATGTAATTCGTCAATTGTGTTTCTTCTTTTCGTAGGATTTTGGTATGATCGGTGCTGATCGTAGAATCCTGCATTTTGTTTGTGAAATCTTGATTCTCGTTGTCTTAAAGAAATTTTCCAATTCAGGGTGGGGATTGCTTCTTTGACTTTTCGGTATCGTTTTTTGCTTTCTGGTTTTTCGTTGATGAGTTTGAGAGAGAATTAGATTCAGTTCGTTCAATTGATTTTATAAAAGATTAATTTTAGTCGCAGAAAACTTCATATGATCTTTCGGTTACCTCGGATGAAAGACATTTTAATTCTTTGTTCTTTCTTCTGCTCATGCGGACGGAAGCTGTTTTTCGTTTTTGTTGGGTTTTTTCCTTTGCTATTCTGAGAAATGAGTTTCATTTTGAAATTTACTGTGCCTGTATTTGATATAGCAGGTGGAGTTGGAAAGTTGCGGGAGGTGCGGGTTCAAGTTGGAATATGGCTGGTATAGTGAATGAAGAATCAGCTGTTGGAAGGTCGTTGGTGGGAATATCAAACGAGCAACAATGCCTATCTGGGGAAGCATTGGCGGAATGGAGGTCTTGTGAACAGGTGGTAAATGGCACTCCATCAATTTCACCTCCTTATTGGGACACTGAGGATAGTGACGACGATGGTGGTACGGCATCTATCCCAAGCTATATCATATTTTTGTGTTGCATTGACTCTACCAATTATTATAATTCCTGTGAGGTCCATAAAACTGTTTTGTATTATAGATGCTGTAAAATTAATATTTGTTTAATGAGACAAAGAATAGCAGTTCCCAGAACCATCTCTGTGTACTCCTTACTGAACGTGATTTCAATAATAATTCTTATTAAAAAATAGCATAAATCTTTGTACTGTGAATTGGGCTTTGAGTACCATACTTTGATCATGGTAACTATGAGAAGTATGAGATAGTTTGCCACTAGGCAGGGGCAGTGGATGGCCATTTTTTTTCCAGTACATTGTAAATGAAAAAAAATTGTCTATGGTTTATGCATGAGGAAATGGTCATTGGTTGACTGATGAGAAGGAATACAATTGTTAAAGTACATACTCTGTAATCTTTGATCCACTGAAGTCATCTTTGCCATAGCCAAGAAGATACGCTTTCCTTAAATAATGTGTATTTAATTCGTATTTACCATATTATAAGATCTATTAAGTCAAGGTTTTTGGTTGTATAGATCTTGTTCAGCATGAACCCATTTTCCTTCTTGTTTCACTTTTCAGAGTTGAGGGACATGTTATGCAGGGCTTCATCATTTTTCTATATGCTGAAGGAGAAAGTACGGCAACATGGGATGCAAATGTGTTGCTACACATTGTGATTAGAAAATAGTATTGTGATTTCGCATGTTACAATTGTGAAAATTAATTTCTTTCTGAAATTTGCCATAGGGTTGGACTTCCCCTTATTCCAATCAGGATGCTACATTTCCAAGAAAATGATATAGGCAATAGGTTTTAAATGAGCTCACTTGTAAGAGTTTAATTGGAAATAGGATACGTATACACTGGAACTGAATGATTTGCTTGTTCTGTGCTTTGTTACTTTGATGAAATTTGATATCATGGGAAGACATGAGCTACTATATAAAGCTTTCTTGGGCTCTCTCTCAGGACCATGGATCCTTCATCTCTTAAATTTACCTTAAATTACCCTTTGTTGGATAATTCAACACTTGTCTCTTCAATTTAGTGGAACTATAGGAAGTCTGACATCTATACACATGTAGCAGTTAGATGCTTATATCTGAGTTCTGTATAAGTAGATTGGGACAATGGGGACTACGAAATTGAGAAAATGACTGATTATGGAGTTAACTTTGGTTGTGCATATTCCTGGTAGTTGTTTGAGAACTTGCTATGTTTCATCATTTCTAATGCAGATGCATTGTATAAACTAATGAATTTCACAGTTGCCTGCTGAAAGGAGCAAAGCACATAGAACCCAACTGCCAAAGGTCATGGTATCTGTGGATAAAAATGTTAATGATTTGCCCCATTGAAAAAAGAGAAGGGAAGGGATTTTGTTGTTGAATCAAGCACGACATTTTCATCATGTGTTGATTACTGTTTCTTGTTATTTAATGACATTCTTCTTGGGGAAATTGAGGAATTCTTAGGCTCCAATAGATGTGTCTTCTTCATTCAGGCATCCACTTCTAGAAGATATGCAATTGACCTTGCTGTTGTACATTACATTGTAAGGTGGATTGCAGAAGTATGGTCAAAGGCAATGCCCCCTAACTTCTGACTGAATGATACTCTACTTTTAAAAATAAAAAAGCTTAAAAGATAGAAAATTGGATAGGAGTGTTTTTTTTTCTTTTTTAATTTTAGGTGATACACCACATTCTATTTTATGTCTTGAATGTAATTATATCAAACACTTGTTTTTATATTTCTTCCTCATTCTGAATGGTAGAGATGGATTTTAGCATATGCATTCACTAATGTATGAAGAACCTTTTATGAAGCATTAACTCATGCAGGATTCTCAAGACCCTTTTATGAAGAAAATTAGGATGCAAATGGTTCCATGAGCTAGACCCATGCCCTATGTAGTAGATAGTTTGGTTCCTTTGAAGAGAATTTTGTCTTTTATCATCCTTGAAAGAGGAATATTGAGAATTTGAGTGGCTGAAGTTGAAGCATCTACTTTGTAAGAATAGGAAGAAAAGCAACAACCTTAAATTATTGAGATAGTCAAGAGTTGAATATAAAGAATTGGTTTTTTTATTGAGAAAGAAGGTGACTTTCTGTTAGTTCAGATTTGAGCTTTCTATTTTTGGTAGGAACGAGAAAACTTTGCTAAAATGGAATTCTATACTGCTCTTCAATGAAACAATTTTCTGTACAAACTTAAACCTACAAGGCTATTATGAAATTTGCCTATTAGCTCTGGTGGGTTATAGAACTGTTTGAGAAGATTTAGTGAATAGTAATTTGCCTTATTATTAACTTAAATATGTATTAGGTATCTTAAACTTTCTACTGTCATCTTTTTCACCCGTGAACTCATTCATAAAATTTACAATAAAGCATTTGATGAGCAACGGATATATTAACCGGATATTGTTGGTGTTACAGAGCTCTGGCTGGCTCATGGAGGTTGACTGCATAGTGGATTTATTTGTGCTGTCTTTATTGATTTGTGCTTCCGCTCTTGGCTGTTGTTGTTTTCCTCTTGTTGGTTTCTAGCTTTATAACATACTCTCTAGAACTATGTATTTGGCAAGCTTGGGATTTGAACTAGTGGCTTTGCGGAATACCTCTCAAGACTTCAACTAGTTGAGCACTTGAGCTAATTTGTGGTTTGGCATACTTGTTTACATTTTTTTGGCAATTCTTGGTGTAATAATAAGGTTGTTTCATTGTGGCTTGGAGGTTGTAAGTCCAAAACATAGAGATAATCCCTTTGCAATGTAGGGGTAATGCAAATTCGACAATGTGGGTGCCTTATGCACTGGTCTGCACTTTTTCTTCTGATGTAATAGTTTGTTACATCTTTTTGTACTATTACCCTGTTTTTCACTGTAATTTTCCGTTATTATTGCTGTCTTATTGAGTGATGATATCATTCCTTAGTCAAGGTATCTTTTGATTGCCTAGTATATGGATTTTTCTTCTTTACTGGCAAACAATGAGCAGTTTTATTTGAAGCCATCTGCACACTTACGATTTCAGGTGGAGGATCTACATTTTTTAGTGCTGAAAATGCAGAACTATTGAAAACATTTTTCTAGTTAGTGAGGTGGTTTTTCACCTTCCCTTTATACCTATTCTTTTTCTTTTGGCTGCTTCTTTTTGATAGACAATCTGGTCATCTCATGATTTATTCAAATAGAGATTTCTACCTGGGTACATCTTTGGGGGAGCTCATTTAAACTCCAAACCGTAAGGGAAGATCCCAATGTTACATGCCTATTTACAATTGCTCAAAATTATCAACTCTAATATCCACTGTCTTAACATCATAGTTGTAAATCATGGTGACGTGGTCACGGTGTTGCGAGTGTATCATAATCAACTATGAACGTGTCATGGTCATTGTAGACATATCATAACGATTTTACTTCTTCAAATTTTGATGTGTATCAGCCAAAATGTTATGTTGACGGCATTCTGTTCATAGTTAACAATAAGGTTGTTATTGTATCTATACTCATTTTTTGGTGTTGTAAAAGTTTTGCTGTTTCTCCCTTGCCAAACAAAATGAACAGTGCAAGTGAAGGCAACTCTTCCTACTCTTTCTAAGGCAGTCTTCCCTTTATAGACTTTAGTCATCCATTTCAGTAGGGCCATATAATTCCAGTTTCTGCATTGAAGTTTGACTCTTCTAAATATCCTTGTGAAGACCTCTTGAGTGTATGGGCATAGGACGAAGAGATGATCTCTACTTTTTATCCTCTGGTTATGTAGAACACATTTGTCATCAGTTCCTCCTTCCATTTTCGGATTCTCTTTTTTGTTTTTAAGCCATAAGGATCTTTGACCAATTTATGAGCCTGGTTCCTGGCATATTAATGTTATGCAACATTAGTGTGCTCTGCTCAATCATGTTGCTTCTGTCTCTTAGGAAACTCTAAGCTGGGTCAGGGCAACAGTATTTCCTGTTCCGTTGGCAGTCCATCTAACATGCCCTCCTGATCTTTCATCTCTGTTATCCATGGTTTTATTTATTAGCTAAGACCCATTCTTTTTTCTTTGCATCTATTGTAGGCTCTTCCCTTTGAAATGATAGGTGTGATACCATCTTACTTATAAACCGTCTGCTTTTGCAGCTTTGTTCTACATTTGTTTGTGAAAGGCTGCTTTACTCCGTATCTGAGATCTTTTAAGCCTAGGTCTCACTCGTTTTTTTTGGTCTGCATCTCTAGTTTCATGCTACCAAGCTCCTATTCTTATTCCTCTTTGTACCTGACCAAACAAAGCATCTACATTCAACTTCTATCATTCTAAAAATCTTTTTGTGAAGTATGAACATCTGAGACCAATATAGTGGTATGCTAAATAATACGACCTGCATTAATTGGAGCCTCCTGGCATAGCTCAAAAATTTTGCTTTCCATGACGTCTCTCCAATATTCTTTCTATTAGAGGCTGGCAATTTTCGAGTCAGCATTGAGGCCGTAAGAGAGGCTCCAAATTACCTCATTAGAAATGCACCTTCTCCAAATTGCAGGAGGTTCAGGACTTGTGTTCTCACTGATTCCGGCACATCCCCAAAGGTAGAACTACTCTTGGAAACACTTAGCTTAAATCCACTAGCTGGAGAGAATTTGCAGTAGCATTAAGATAGTTTCCAGAGAGATTTGACAATACCTGTACAAAGCAAGATCAAGTCATCAAAATAGCTCAACTGTGTAATCTGGGGTTGCTTGCTTTTAGGATGATACTGGAATTCCTGGCTCTATTTCAAAGTAGCCTGTAATCTAGTGAGACATTCTCACAAACGCACAAATATTGGGTGATGAGGATTCCCCATGTCTAGCCTCGAGGAGAGCCATTAATCATGATTGAGAACTCTTGTGGTTGAGATAGATTCCATCATCAGGGTGCATAATTTATCGTTGAAATCAAACCATATTAATAAATTCCCGAGTCCTAGTTGAGTCATATGCCTTTCAAATATAGTTTTAACATGCACCTAGGAGATATGTTAGATCTTGGTTATCCTCTCGCCAGGTCATGGCAAAGTGTCTCTGTCAAATGCAGATTGGACCTTGTCAACAAGTTTAGGCAGGGTTGTTTTAATCTATTAGTCATGATTTTGGAATTGTCTCATAAAGCAGGGGGCAACAGCATATGGGTAGTAATCTGATACTGTTATAGGACTCTTGGTTTTGGGAACTGAGTGTGGCATTGTAGCATTCAGTTCCTTCAGCAATTTCCCTGATCAGGAGAAACCACCTGCTAGGCTTTCTTGAAAATGCATGCAGAATATCCATCAGCCTTGTAGTCTTGCTGTCATCGATGTCAAACATGACCTCATTCACTGCTGGAGTAGTAACGGGTTTGTGCAGTAGCATGTAGTGTCAGTTTGTCAACATAATAGCCTCTATAATCACCTCCTCATCCGTAATAGCAGTAGCAAGCAGTAGCATTTGCAATAGTACCTAGGAACCTCTAAAAACCTCATCAGTAGTTTCTTGCTTATCAAGTTTTTCACCAGCTTTATTATACATAGATTTCTGCTTGTTTGTACTGCTCCAGCTTTTATTAAATAAAAAAAAGTACCTTGATTTCTCATTCACTTTGATCTTGTCCGCTTTAGACTTTAGTTAATAGAACATGGTTTCTGCAGAAACTGTTCTGGTGCTTCTATGTTCTGCTCTGTTTCTTTCCTTCTCATTAAGCTGCTGTGATACCTGCCTTGCCAAGGAGCTTGAGTTACATGCAATTATGCCGTAACACGCATTGCTCTTATGGAAGTCTATGAGAAATGATTTTTGTTGCACTGTTTCAAGTCTTTTTCTTAGAGCTTTGAGCTTTTGATCAACTACACATCCTAAGATGTGTAGCAGCATTTCAGATTCATACAAGATTGTTGTTCATCCAAGTAGTTGTCTACCTCCATTTCGTTCTGTTAGGGTCATTTTATGATTGGCACATTCCGTGACAATATATATATTATATCGATGTCGGGTTATGCATTGTCGCAGTGTTGCATTAACATTCATCCGTTGCTGTCTGTTCTGACCTCCATGGATACCGCGCCTGCCGCATGCTCTCCAACCGCTCGAGCCCAAAATCCCGAAGCCCCGCGCTCTCTATGCGCTCTCTACCCGCTCGACCCCAAAAACCAGAAGCACTGCACTCGTCGTGCGCTCGAGTGCAAAATCCAGAAAGGGCCCGCTCGCTGCTCGCCGCCCTCCGCGCTCGAGCGCATGTAGGGTTTCTCTGAAAATCCTCCGTGCGCCCGCCGCGCGCTCGAGCCGCGCTAGAGTCCCACGGCAATGGGCTACCTTTTGAATGCGTTTTTTTGCGCCATCTATAAATACTTGTCTTATAATTTTGAATCCCGAGGACTCTTGACAGACAAGTTTCGTGCCCCACTTGAGAAGAACGTTGTTCATGCTCTATTGATCTTAATTCTCTTGAAAAAATCAAAAGCTACGAGTTTGAGTTTCATGCTCTAACAAGTTTTCTCTTCACTTTTTCTTAACCATTTAAACACTTCCATTCTTTTACCTTCGTTGGAGACGTTGGTTCGTTGAAGAAGGAGACCCGATCGTGTTCTGCAATTCAAGTGGCTCAAGAGGGAAGATTGACGTGAAAACCGGAAAGTGTCCGTTCCGTTGCCGCGGACAAATCTAAGGAGATCCTTGGTAGGGATCACAATACGGGAGTAAGTCGGCTAGGTTAGCGCGTCGTTGCCACCCGGTTTGTAAGTTAATTTTTATAGTGCATTGCTTCCCTGGCCGTTGAAGCCTGGAGGGTTTTTCTCGATTACCGTGGGTATCGAGTTTTTCATTCGTTACCAAAAATTGTGTCTTTTTATTATTGTTTATGCTCGTTTATTTTTGCATGCTTGTCTTTATCATTAACATCTAAAAATAAATATTTTTTTATTTGTATTGAATATTTAATTTTTACCACTTCCGCTATTTTTACCGGGGTCGAAATTTGATTGTACACTTTTGGACAAAAAGTCCTTTTTCACGTTCCTTCAATTTCAACCAGCTCACCCTTCTTCAGTGGTGCTTCATTCGGCTTAAGTTGTAAGTGTCTAGACAACTGTTGAGGTCCTTCTCTTATTATTGTTTTATAAGTACAACTTCTAAATGATTATGAATATGAATATGAATATCAAATTTCTCAACTCCAGAGGAATTTAAATGGTCCACATGTATTGAAATTTAAAAGGAATTCCTTGCTGCATTTCCCTGTGAAAAGTTAGCAGCATTTGTGAATGGTCTGAGATGCCGGTAGCCAGCCAGATAAAGTTACCATCACTCTATCTTATAAATAACTTTCTCTAACATCTTCATCTTTTTTCAATGTGAAAACCTGACCTTAAATCTTTGATTGCGAATTGCAATCTGTCAACGCATTGGGTAAAAGGCATCAATCCTGATTCTGAATGGCCCAGCATAATTGTTTCTCTCATGTTGAAACAAGACTCCATTAAAATCTCTTGTTATCATCCAGGGCATGATATTCTTGGCAGCCAGCTATTTCAGGTTGTCCTGCAATTCTGGCCTCCCAGTTGGTTGATTTTGAATATAAATCACTGTGGCCTTACATTTAAATATATCTCCTAGTCCTACAGAAGACATTATGCAATGTTATGTATTGATCAAATCCTTCTACAAACTCATCGTCAAAAGATTAGGGGTCCAACAACCCAAATCCTATCAATTCATTGCATGGTAGCAGTTTAGGAAATTCCAGTAGCTAGCTATGCTATTCTTGACTTGATTCAAGTTACCTTAGTTTATAGTAATCGAAAAATGCACAAGTCATTGCTTCTCATAAAGTGTTTGACCTTGGCCTCCTTGTGCTCCAACTGAGGCATTTGACATTCCATTTAATCAATTTAGTGGGGCATAGTGTCAAACATCGGCTGATATGTCTTGGAATTTTTGCTTCCTGATACTATAAGCATACCTATTTAGGCAGATATATTGAATTGCAACCATATTGGTCGTCGTCTCAACTATTTTTGACTGATACATGCCAATACTGACCTGTACATGCCCGTATGGATGAGTTATTAACTATATAATAATTTACTAATTTTTTTCATATATGCTTATTTTTGTTAGTTATTTACTTGCATGACATTTATAATTTTATATGTATCATATTTATGCACAATGGATTAACAAATAATTAAAAGATTTATCTAATCCCGTTTAAATTCAATTAAAGAGACTTAAGAATAACAATTCATGATAGTCCATATTTAAAATTTTTAAAAAATTTCACCAAAGTTCTTAGATGTTATAGATTTATCTGTTACTCAAATTCTTGCACTACTATAATTTGAATCATTTTTTTAGCCTTTGTCAACCATTCACAATTGTGGTCTCAACTTCTCTTATTGATATGCCTGCTGTGGGCTTGGGCCATGGTCATAACTGAAACATCAGAACACCATGAATTGGGACATAGGCTCTCTATCAACACATGGGTTCTCAATTTCCGCTTTAACATCATCTTCTCTTAGCATTATGAACCCATTTGTGTCGGTCGGCTTCACTTTTCTATAGTATTTCTAGATTTTGCATCCTGGAGTGGTTCCTATTCTACTGTCCCTCTTTGGTTGCCCTCAACAGACTTTATACTTAATATTTCATTTCTCTCCTCTGCTGCATTCTGCTTCTTGGAGTTACTCTTCTCCTGCCTCCGAACAAGAGGAGTTATTTTGTTTTGGTTTCTGTACACCTGCTTGTGTCCCCATTTCTTGGATGTCACAACTCACATCTTTTGGTTTACTCATACTCCACCTTTTGATCTTTTACCTCCCCAGTGTCTTTTTTGACTTTAAGTTTCTCTACATTCCAGCTTGTATATCCTGTCCTACCAGTGCCTGAGCATGAATAATTTTCTGTTTTGAGGCTATGAGGGCATCTTTGCACACTGGTCATGCAACTCTACAAAACAGTTTGCTAATAGCTCTATGTCCCCAGTTCTGCAGCATCAGCTTGGGTAATATGGGAACCATTCTTTTATATCTCCCTCAAACTCAGAACCTGGATCCCAACCTCTGAGAATGAGAATGGTTTGGCATAAAAATGGAAGATCCTAGTCTCTAGAATCTATAAATGGAAAATCTCAGTCTCTAGAATCTTTCATTTATCTTGCACTGTGACAAATTGTAAAACAAAATACTCATCATCATGTCACACAATTTCTTGTTCGGTAATATTTTGCTGTTTTGATTGAATGGAACTAAGCTTGACTATATACTTCATCTTAGTGCCCAGCATATAGCTGTCAGCAAGTTCTTCCATACGTTCAGAACTCTTCTGCTTCCTCGTTGGCTGATAAACATATATTCTCCTTTGCTTTTAATGCCTATATAAACCCCATCTTCATACCACTAACTGCTTCTGAATTCCCATTTACTGCTGTCCCTTTGGGGCCATCTGTGCTACTGATTTGTTAGGTGTAGGGTTTTTGCTTTTCTATTGGTTCTTATCATCTCTCCGATGAGCTTTGATAGGGGATTTTGCTCAGTATGTCAAGCCTTCTTTGAATGAGCATGAGATACTGAAGTACTTTTGTAATAGTCATGTTTGTGAGGAAGTTTCTGATTCCTCTAGTGCCTGCTTGCGCTAGAACTTGGTTGATTTGGCTGTTTGAATTTGTGGTTCATTAATTCTTGTTCATGAAATGGGGCCATGCACATAGCAGTCACATCATGGCATGCACTTTCTGTACTTTTTTCTTTCCTGTTAAGAAACATATATATTGCACTTATGATTAAGGTGCAACTTTACAAGGGATAGGCATTTGCTTTGGAAGTTCAAGAAACTACGAAACCTAAAATAGTGAGAGAACTGAGGAGAGCAAGTGTGGAAAAGGAGAGAATGTATATTCAGTTCCACACTAATGATCTAGTTTGACCTGTATCTAGGATTCCATTTCACAGAACATTTTTATGTTTTCTCAATTGGATATCCTTAAAATAAAACAAGAGGTACTTACCTTCTGATTTTCTCTTGTATAAATGATTTTATAGAAAACCTATTAATTATAATCCCTTCACATCTCAAAATGGTCTGTAGTTGTGGGATAAAGTATTGAGGAATTAAAGACAATTATTTAAGATCACCCAAAAAAAAGACAACTGTTCAACGACTGAGGGAGTGAGTCATTTGTAGGAGTGAGTCATTTGTATTGACAATGTCTGATCTGAACTTTGATCTTTTGTTAAATTCCATATGCATAATTGATAATCAGACACAAAGAAGGCTGGGCTTGGTATGCTTCTAGCTTCATTTGTAATCTCATATAGATACGCTCTGGTCCCATGTAACTAGACGTTTGGGATTGATCTGTACATTTCACTAAATTCTAGGAGCTTCTAACAATAATAAAGGACTCATTTCTCTGTCAATGAAGAGTTCTTATCAGGCACATGCAACTGCGGGTGATGGATGACTTGTGTGATATACATACATCAGATAAGGGAAAAGGTTATATGTACATGTTTCTGTTGAATATTGTAAAAGGGAATGTAGCTATGCCATTTCTTAGAACCATCAATATTATGTAATTTCCTGCCTTGAACATAATGAAAGATCATTAGTATTGGAAGTGAACTTTAATCTCTTAACATGTTTGTTAACTACTAATTGGAACTATGTATGTGCTTCTCTCATTTGAGAGCCTTCTATGGTGAATAGTGTATTTGCGTTATAAGAATGCTAAAGAATAATCTTTATGATTATTTAGAAGATTTTGTAGCAGTACTTGTAGGCTATAGATTAGAAATTATGCTGTAGGAAAGATGTTAATAATTACCACTTAAATTCTTTTAGGAACTATTTGGATATAAGATGATGTTATAGTGTGAAAGTTCTTGCAGAAAATTGCACCTTTGTTTCCAATCTTCCAAAAAGTGCCTTTGCTACTACATTGTGATTGCTGATTACTTATGCCCATTCCTGTCAGATTGTTATATTTTTTTTATTAAACAATCTTTCTGGTGAATTAAATTTCAAAAATGAAGCTTTTCAAATTGCATTAATCCTTATGTTATTTTCCAGATTGATATTCAGCTAAGCTTATTTATGAACTTAAGATACTTTCATTTAGGGCCCAAACCTCCTGAGCTGTATGGGAGATATACGTGGAAGATCGAGAAATTTTCTCAGATTAACAAGAGAGAACTTCGAAGTAATGAATTTGAAGTTGGTGGCTACAAGTGGTAAGACTTCATATTGAGAATGACTTGTTTATTGTGCTTGTCACATATATATATATATATATCTATATATANCTTCTTCCTATTTTCTCTCTTTTCCCCTCTTTTCTTCCTCTTGGTTCTCCTTTGCCTTCTCTCTCTCTCTCTCTCTTACTTTTCCATTTTTTCAGAAATTTGCCCTTGTCTGGTTTTTTTTTTTTTTTTGCAGTGCTAATTGACTGCAAGGTTGCATTTTCCCTGATGCGTCCTTGGATCCGGATTGATGAACAGGTTAAGGAGCTACCCGATCTCTCCAGACGGGTTGAATTGGAGTCGGTCCGGTCTCCATTATTTTGAGCTTGGATCCTGCAAAATACAACTAATAAATAAGAAGTCAGAGAATGGTGGGAACTCACTCCTCGGTATATTCTCTGACGTTTAAGTCAGAAATCTTTCTACGATGAGAAAAAAATGGAGGAATAGAAGATGTGTATGTATATATGTATGTAAAAGGGGGATTGAGCTGTTAGTAGAGGGCTAGTATCTGGTGAATGCGCTTGGCCATGGAGTGGCTTTAAGAAATGGAAGATTTAGCTTTGCTGGGTGCGCCCGGCCAAGGGGTGGCTTATAGAGATGGAGGTTGAGGCTCCAAAGGGTGTGCCTGGTCAGGGGCGACTTATAGAGATGGAGGATGAGGCTCCGAAGGGTACGCTCGGCCAGGAGACGGCTTTAAGATGGAGGACTTAGCTTCGAAAGGTGCGCCTGGCCAGAAGGCAACTTTGAGATGGAGGATTTAGCTCCTAAGGGTGCATCTGGCTAGGGGACGGCTTTAAGAGATGGAAGACCTAGCTCTGAAGGGTGTGCCCGACCACGGGGTGGCTTTGAGATGGAGGACTTAACTCCTAAGGATGCGCCGGGCCAGTGGTAGTTTTGAGAGACGGACTTAGCTCCGAAAAGTGCGCTTGGCCAAGGGGTGGCTTTGAGATGGAGGAGGACTTAGCTCCTAAGGGTGCATTCGAACATGGGGCGATTTTGAGAGATGAAGGACTTAGCTTCGAATAGTGCGCTCGACTAGGGGGCGGCTTTGAGATGGAGGACGAGGCTCCGAAGGGTGCGCCCGACTAGAGGGTAGCTTTGAGAGATGGATGAGGAGAATATTGCTTGCAAGGCCCGATTTGCTTCACCTTTTCCAGGAACTCCCTTGGTGGGGGGGAGCATTGGTGAGCTTCCCCGCACAGGAGTGAATACACCCTCCGGAATCCTCTCTTGGCTAGGTGCGAAGAGGAGCATTTTGCGCCTGCCTGCATGGGTCATCCTCGCTTCCTTGGCGGTGGAAAATCTGGAGGGAGCGTGGCACATTCACCTGGAGGCGAATCGGATTCTCCACCGAATTGGTTGTTCTGACAACTGGAGAGGATTGGTGAGCGTGGAACAAGCCCGAATTGGATTGATTGTTCTGACAACTGGAGGCGATGCTTTGAACTCGACAAGAGAGTGAAATCCGTGAGATGAGCGTGCACCCCTTCGCCCAAAGTCTGGCTAGAGCAGTTGAGCGTCATCCTTTCTTCTTTTAAACTCCTCTCGTTTTCTTTGTTCATTGTTGGGAGCTTCTTCCCTTTGTTTTTTTTTTTTTTTTTCCGGGAGGCCTGAGCCTCTTGAGCCCCCTTTTTCACTTCTTAACTTCCCTCCTTTTCCTCGTTTTGATCTTCTCTTTTTATTGAGGAGGACGATGGCTACTTGTCTCCTAGGTTGCAAAAAAGGGCTATTTCCTTACCTTTTGCGTGCACCATTCATCATGATTACTTCACAGTGGGCACCGGGCCGGCAGACTTGTTGGAGGCCGCCCGCAAATCTTGATTCTCTGAACTGGACAAATGGTGCGTTGACAGTAGCCACGCTGGTTGGTTAGCTATGTGGCGTCTTCTGATTTGGGGGAGCTGCTGGGCCGTGCTCGTGGGCCCATCCAGGGGCTGATTTTTGCTGAGCGGACTTGGACTGCTGTTTGGATCCTAGGCTGCGCAGAATGCCTTTTGGGCTATGCGGTTTTTCCTGCAGACTTGGAATTGGGCCGGCCCATGTATCTTTGGACCCATAACCCCCCTTCTTTTCTTTTCCTTTTATTAAATGGATCTGAGAACTTATGCTTACAATATTCATAAATGGATGCAGATACCTTATGTAAAGGCCATTATCGATTTGATTTCTGAATGTCATTTTGTGAAATTATAGATGTAAGAGGGTGGAATCACCAACCACAGCAGCCATTAAGCTACTACCATTATGACTTGGTTGCTATGACTGGTTGTTGACTATTAAGTGCACTGCAACAATATGCATGCATCATGTGCCTGCTTTTTGCTCATATTTATTTATTTGTTTCCTGTAGATAACTTTGTAAAGCTACCATGTCTACAACATTTGAGCAAACAAGCCTGCTTGGAAGATTAAAAACAAAGTTAAGGTGTTTGATTAAAAAAAATTGGGGAGTTTGTAGGATTTTATTCCTGTTTTCATTTTTTAACTATTTATGCCATCCCTTCTTCCACTGTTGTTAATTAGTATTGTGTCTTTTGGAATTTCTAGTCAAGAAACTAGATACATCTTAACATTGCTAGACATTTGATATCGACAAGAAAGTAAAGTTAGCATAAAAATAAATAATCGTAATAACTAAATGTTTGTATTTTTTAAAATAAACTCCACAGATCCTTTAAACCATAATATTTAGGAATCTCGAGGACCATTAAATTTGAGACGAAGCTCAAGTTGTAGGTAACAGTTGATGCTATGACTGCTGTGACTTAAGCAACTGCAGCATTGTCCGCATCTGTGACAATGCAATCACTGCAGCTACTCTAATTTTGCATGGAAATGTCAAGTGCATGCAATGGGGCTGTCTTCAGTTTCTAACTTTTTTGTCTTAGATGCCTGATATTAGAATTAGTGTGCTATTGGATGAGAGGCAATAATTTTTTTTTTTTTTTTTGGTTTTTTTTTGAGTTCATTGTTATTCCAAATGGTTGTCTAATGGTGCTGCCCTGTAACAGTCATAGTAAAAGTTCATTACATATTGCACTGTTTATCTTAATGTTTTTTTAAAGGAATGGCATATAATTTCCCTTTGTTTCTTGTTTGCTGACTAAAGTGTGTCCTTAAGGAGGTACCCATGGGGAGGTGATACAACCTAAATACCACTAGCAACTTATAGAAAGATACTAAACTATGATGAAAATAGTGGAAGGACTTAAAGTGTTCCGTGGAAAGTTGTTTGTTGTAATGCAACAGATAATGGTCAGCAGTTGCTAGCATTCTAAGATGTGTGGATAGCTGCTAATAAGTATCCATATCTTTCTCCAATCCTCTGGAACCAAACGGTGCATTCAGTCCTAAATTTTACATTCTCCATGCCCAGTTGATAGTCTGTTGGAATTTTCTTGCCCTATACTGTCTGGTATATTATCCATCTGGATTGATAGTTTCTATTATGAGAAGATCATCATGTTAGCTTGCATTATACTTAAGCTGTATGATATTTATATTATACTAAAGTTATACATGCCAATGACTTCTGTCCAGTTGGAAAATTTACAGTAAAGTCCGACATTGATGAGATCAAGTTTCAGAGCTCCTTTAGACTTCTCAAACCTTGACTAGCCACCCATAAACCCATCAACACAAGCAGAGAGGGTAAATAAAGGCTGGCAAGGACATTAGTGATATCCTTATGATATATTGCGAGGAGTTAAACAGTGTCTTATTATGGAGTTGATAATAATGGTGGTTTTGTGATGTTTTAATTCCCAGATCCATATCTAAGAGGGGAAAGAAAAACAATTCGGCCCATAACATTTGCTGGATCTTTTGGAGCAATGTTTCTGGGGCTGTAATTGTTTTCTTTGTTTTTCCTCATTAGTTTAGGGGATTTCTTTGGACTGGCATCTGTGTTTGTGTGAGAGAGATCGATCTAAGATGATTACCCTCTGCACTTTTTCACCAAATCTAATTCCTTTAATTCTATTATTACCTGTCCAAAAAATGACGTTAATGCTGACTTCTCAAAAGAAGTGCATTTTTCCAATGTACCTAAGGGTTGAGGGATTAATAGTGTGGAGTTTTGGGTGATTCATATTCTTCTTTTGAAATTGTGTCATTTTTACTTTTCCATTGTCCCAAACTATTGTTAATGCTCTAAGTATGTGTATTTGCGGCATGGGTACTTTATGTATGACACAGCAGCATGCCTTGATAATTCAATATTCCTCTTCACATGGCCCCACAAAATTAGACTATGAGCCACTTTGAAATGTGTATGCACATAGGCACAGTGACCATGCAGGGGAATGCCATGGTTATTTATTTACAATTTGTATCTTGTGGATATTTAAATAGGAGATTCGTTAAATCTCTGAATTTTTGTCTCTGAATATGCACCTTGCTAAACAACAACTGTCAAACATGTTGGAGGGGGTTAAATTGTTGATTCTGTGGTTGTACTAATTTCAGGACAACTATGGATTTTTTACTCTGGTTTCCATGTGAACTATGAAGATATTAGCTTGATCACACAAAAAGATGACTTACTAGCTTGTGTGAATTGGATATATGGACTGGATGTTTTTATCATGTTAGTATTTTGTCATGATGCTTGTTACTGTGATGTGGGCTTCTGGAAACATATGATGCAATTTTGAAATATGGCAGGAGCTGTGGTTCAAATATTTGCTGTAAATATAATTCATTGCTATTTATGGCAGGTACATTCTAATCTATCCACAAGGTTGTGATGTCTGCAACCATCTTTCATTGTTTCTATGTGTTGCTAATCATGACAAGCTTCTTCCAGGTCTGACCGTCAATTTCATCTCTCTCTTCACCCTCGTCTGTCTATAAACCTTACATAGCAGTACAACTTTTTTTTGCTTATCTTGGAGCAGGATGGAGCCATTTTGCACAGTTCACGATAGCGGTTGTCAATAAAGATCCCAAGAAATCTAAATATTCTGGTTAGCACGTTACGTGTTTATCTATGATAGATGTTGCCTACATTGAAGACCTTTATAATGTTTATGTAGTATTCATAAATTGGCAGATACATTACATCGATTTTGGAAGAAAGAGCATGATTGGGGTTGGAAAAAATTCATGGAGTTGTCCAAAGTATCAGATGGGTTTATAGATGCTGACACTCTTATAATAAAGGCTCAAGTTCAGGTTATCAGGTGATTATAAATTGTCTTTGACCAAACTCTGATTCATTAGCTTGTAATCCATATCTTGAGTTCTGTTTAACTTTCAGACTCAACTTCATGTTATGTTATTCATATTTTCCTGCAACTATTTTTTCTTGTATTTGCCACCCTCTTCAAATTAGAGGACATAATGTTGTGTTTGTTTTTATCAAATTTCTTTAATAATGGGAATGCAAATTTGAGTGGTCATAGTGCCAGATCCTGGAGAACAAGTTTTAAGCATCTTTATGTCGTATAAAAGTGAAATCCTGCTGACTCTAAGTCATCATTTCAGGGGTTCTCATGCATATTTTGCTGCTGCTACTTTTCACTCCGGGCTGTTGAGTTGGGAGAAGTTTTCTTGTTGTAACCCATCAAAAAAGGGAATGAGGGGGAAAAAAGTTCTAGGGAAAAAGAACCTAAGATTGATCTAAAGGGAAATAAAAACACAAGCTATATCTTTGGTCTGGTTTCTAAATGGAAAAGAAGATACGACTGAAATGGAGAAGAAACTTCTTGACTGTACAATGTACACGTTTGCTGTCATTCTGTCATTGAGGCTCTGCATAAAACTCTGCATGACAGTATAGCTGTTTACTGGTCCTTTTTAACTTTGTTCATTCAGATTATGGAGGAGCCTGTTTGGCTTCTGTAGAAGTGTTTGATTGGGTGGAGTTTTTCTGCAAGTGCTTCAGAGTAGTAAAGTTGGGATTTTTCTCCTATATAAATCTCATAATTGTCTTGTTTCAGCTTCTACAATAATCTTTTTGGTGAAGCTCCAATTGTAAACCCTGATTGTAGCATAGAGTAGTAAAGTTTGCTTATTTTCGCCTATATAATATCTTGTTAATGTCTAGTTTCAGCTTCTACGATAAGCTTTTTAGAGAATGTCTAATTGTAAACCGTGTACTTTTTTCAAAAGAAAATCCCATTGATTAGTAGCTTCTTGGATTAGCTTTTCAGAGAAGCTCAAAATTGTAGCTGGAAATCCTTTGGAAGCTCATTGTCAGGAAAACCCAAAAGCTATATATGGCTTAAAGATTGTTTGAATGAGTTCAACTTCTAGACTCTAGAAGTTGATTCAAACATCATGGCAAATTGCTAAAAGTTGACTTTAGCTTTAAAGAAGCCAAAAGTTGGTGGTTGCTAAAACCTCATGTGCCCCAGCTCCAGTTTCTTGAATAAAACCAATTTGATCCACTCCATTCTCCCCACATGCAAAAAGTAGCTGACTAATCCAAAACTGGATGATGCTACACACCTCTCTCCTCTCCAACAAGAAGCCCCTCGGGAGTATGAATCTCATCTATAAAGGGGATCTTTGGAGAAGGAAAAAGGGGATGGTGAAGAAAAATCTCAGGAGAGAATTTAAGAGGAAATGTTTCCTGAAAAATTCCATAGATAGAAACACCAATGTCACCTGCAAATTCAAGGCAATCATTTGCTGCCCAAAATCCCTTAGAGTTGGATGGCTATAGAGTTTTGAGGGGACAGTACTGACCCTTTGAGAGGAAAAAATCCACTGGCATCCACTTCGAGCGAATGCCTAAGGATCAGTCGAGGTCCACCACATCAAGTATAGTCCTCGTACAGCACTAACTGTGGCATGGAGCCAGTCCTCCTGAAAGTTCCTTATCACTAATCTGGGCTTGGACCCGGTTCTTTTGTTAATCCTCTAGTCATTTATCAGCACATTGAGATTGTCCTTCAGATAGTCACACTCCCTTCAATGATGGGCCATAAAGCCAGGATAGGTTCCATCCTACACCCATGGTCTCATCATGCTTAATATTTTGCCTCTTTCATAGGCTTGTTGACCCCAAACACCATTTTTTGCTTTTAGATTGAATGATACATTATACTTGGACAGGGAAGGGTCCCCGGGAGCTCTCCTGGGCTACTTTATGTTTTGTTTTGTTTCCATTGTATTGTGCAGGATATCAATTCAGGGATTCAGTTCTCCTGCCAACATGGGTTGGTAAATTTTTAGGTCGTATCTTTATCTAGGTACACATCAAGGAGCCATATGCTTATGTAGAGAGTAATTCCAAGAGAAAGCTTAACCACTAGGGTGCTTTTTCTTTATTGTTGTTGGGATGACTTTTAGTTGCCTTTTGTTCTATGTCTTTTCTTTTTGTTGTTGGGAAGGCTTTATATTAGTGACAATGCCAATGATGCGTACCTTAATAAAGGTTTGACCCAGATTTCTACCACCCCGTGTTAAAGTTTATTCGTTCTCTGAATTGATACCCTGTACACCACAATGGAAACAAGAATTGAGAGGGCCCAAGATTTTTCTCTTGAGGGACCCCTCAGACACTTGGATTGGTATAATGCATCAACCAATCTGCAAAGCTAGAATAGTGTTTGGGTTAGCTTGGATGAAGCCAAATGTTAAGCGCAATAAGAAGGTTGGAACTTATCTAGGCTTTGAGGTCACTCTTTGAAGAGAGTGTACTGGGACTACCAGGAAGGACTACTTTGTGCCCTGAAAAATGATTGGGGACTAGTGGGACCACGGGCCCGAACCCAGATTGGTGATAGGGATCTTCAAGGAGGCTGGCTTTGTGTCCCTATTGTCGTCGTAAGAGGACTAGACTGGATGCCATGTACCAAGTCAGGTCCTAGGCATATAACTGAAGTGGAGAAGGCCAGGGAAATTTTTCCAAAAGTGATTGTAATTATATAATCTCAAGAAACTCCCCTATCCATCCAACTGTTAGGGATTTCCGGCAGTGATTGATTGCCTTGAATTTGCAGGTGAGAGTGATGTTTTTTATATGTGGGATTTCTTGGGAATTCTTTCTTGAGATTTTTCTGCTCCACCTTCTTTTCCTTCTACAAATATCCCTTTTTATAGAGGTGGTTCAGGTTCCTTAAGGGCTTTTTATTTGAGACAAGAGAGGTGGGCAGTTCTATCCCCTTTTAGCTCGGCTGGCTCTTTTTCCATGTGGTGAAACTGGAGTGGACTGAATTTGGTTGCAGCATCCACCATGTCAACTGTCGGTCATTTCTTCTTTTTGTCAGCCATCATTGGCCATGGGTAACTGGGTGGCATGCTCAACATCGTTTCTGTGCCCACTACCCTTTTCTGTCAATGTGCTTTTTACCTTTTTGTTGGGTGATTTCTGCTAGTTGTTTCATAGTGATGACGCCATTTGGTCGGTGTGTTTGCCATTTAGGCCGGCTGAACCCAAGTTAGTGGAAGCTTGACACCTCTTTTGAAAGTCCAAGGCTAATAGACTCCGGCAACCTCCAGTCTGCACTGAAGCTTCTTTGGCCTTCTCTTGTACCTTATGTCCCATCTGGGCACCAATCTTCTTGTACCTTTGGACACTTGTTGCCCCATCTTGGATCCTGTTTCCCCTGGGAACTCGGATTTCAGCCTCTTATGGGACCATGGCCTTTTCGGAACCTTGCCTCATTGGGCACTTTGGCTTGCTGAGACCTTGGCCCCTTAAGGAAATTATGCATTTTGGGACTCTCACCTCTTGGGGCTTTGATCCTTTTTCTGTCTGGACCCTGGTGGTTGTTTGTGCTAAGGATCTGGACCCTTGAATCTTTGCATCGGAGTCGGCGCAGGACTGCAATTTTAACAGACTTCACTCTTCATGCTGAATCGTTTGACTTTTCAGATACTCGTCTGATTTGTTGATGCTGTAGTGGCAATGATTATCAGATGATGGGCAATTATGAATCTCCTTATCATGTACTATAGTACTTATCAACAGTGGTTTGCTGGTGGCCGTCACCCACATAAAGAATTGGTTTGTGAAGTTATGGAATTAATCTCTGAACAATTCTGTGCTTGTGTCTAAAACATTGGTAATAACCTTCTTTCTTCTTTTTTTGGGTAATTATCTTCTTGCTTCTTATTACTCACTGATTACACGGTTTTTCAATGAAAATTTTTGTGCCGTCATGCTTCCTCAATATTCTTTCTGTTTGGTTGAATTTGCTCAAATCATGCACGTGGGCTTGATTTTTTTCTATTTTGATGTATCAGTATGAGATTTTCTCATTCTAATTGCAAGTTAACACCTTAACATATTGCTTCCTCAATATTTTGCTTTGTTACACAGGGAAAAAGCGGACCGTCTGTTCCGTTGCCTTGACTATCAGTATAGACGAGAACTTGTACGAGTTTATTTGCCAAATGTAGAGCTGCTCTGCCGGGATCATGTGGAAGAGAGGAGGGGAAGTCTCGGGAAGTTGTTAGAGGATAAAACTAGATGGTCAAGGTATGATCATTACCATATTTTACAACTTGAGTATTATTGTGATTAGTCATCGTTGTTGGCAGCAACATTGTTCCTTTATATGTTAAGAAAAGATTTATGCAAGGCTGCATCCCGTTTAGTGATAAGTGAATAAAAGAAAAATTTATCCTTGAGGCATTTGTTTTATAAGTTCTAAAATTTTAGGGTTTCCCATCCTGTTGTATGTTTGAAGATACATCAATGATGTATACTTACAAATAATTCATTAGTGAGGAACAAATTATATGTGATGTAATTATTGGCTCAATACTTTTTTGGCTCAAATTTTCATCACCCTCGCTAATTTAGACCTAATTGAAATCAGATGGATCAATGTCTTCATCATAAAATCACCCAGTAAGTTTTCACCATAAAATTATATGCCCAACCTTACTAATGCTACAAAATTGACTGCATGAGATGCACTTGATGAACCAAAACCATGCTGAATTTTCTCTATATACTTCCATAACTTTCATATTGCAAAAAAGACATGATTAATTACTGAAAAACTTTACAATTACTCAGGAAACTGTTCCAATTGCCAATCCAAGTCTTTTCTTGATAAGTGGGGTAGATGACTGGATCATTCATTTGCATTTAGCTTTGTTGATAGCCATTCTTTTTGTGATGTTCAATTGTGTAAGATCATGGTTTATGTAGTTTCTATCAAACCTGTCTCTTCTCTTCCTTTATATATTCTATAATGCCTTTCCCAACACCCAACATCTCTTTATAGGTACATTAGGTTATCTTCAGTTCACATGACCAAGCCACCTGAATTATGGTTATCACATTTTCTTCTATTGATATCACCCGTCTTTCTCCTGTGTAATACTGTTGCAAATACTTTCTGTGTAATAGCTAGTATTAAACTTTGTCGGGTCTTTAATATGGATTCCAGACCTGAGACTTACTGGATAATTGTGCTGTATTAACTTAAAAATTTTATGAAATAAATTAGGTAAAATATCATTTATTTACTATATGATAACTGTTGAAATATGATTTGATTACTTTAGGAAAATAATTTTGAGTATTTGTAATTATATTAACTGCACATAGAAATGAAGCATAACAATTGTTTTCATTTTGCAAATTAGGCAGGGGAGTTTTGTAAATTTATCCGTAGCATTTTGCTGTTTAGCTATAAGCTTGTTGCTTACTAGTAACTATTTCCATTCTTATATAATCTGAATATGTTGAGGTCCTCATGTTCCTATAGTTGTGTTTTCTTCTAACCGCAAAATTAGGGGGTTTGTAGCAAATTACAGACTAAATTTAATTTCCTCGTGTTTTTTTTTTTAAATATGGATGAGTGACAGGATGGACTGATCAAAATAATTGTTAGCAAATATTTGATAATTAACTTATTTTTGTAGGGTTGGTACTTGATTTGAACTTATAGCATGGAAGAAAGGAAAATGTATCAATATATTAATAGAGGGGACTGAATTGTCAAAAGTCCGCTAGATAGCTTCATCCTAAGTAAAAACTGGCTAGGTGTATTACAGTGTTATTATCTTTTCAAGCATGTGACAATAAATTTTGTCTTGGAATAGTTTGGGTTTTTTCTATTCTAGATCCAAAAGTTTTTCCCTTCCTTTTGGTTTCCATTCTTTTTTATTTGCTTGGTTTTACACACTTCTTTCATTTTCATATCTGTTTTGTTTTGCCCCTTCTTAGGCTGAGAATGCATCTGAGATGGCATGCATTTCCTTTAGATGGTGTAATTTGTAATGTGGAAGATACCAGACTTATCACTATTTTCCTACCGTTGTTTTCTGGTTGTTTTGTCAATTATTGGTGGTTTGGTTATCTTGCTTTTCTTTTCTCCCACAATTATACAAGATTTGTCTACATCTTTGCAGTTTTTGTGCATTTTGGCTTGCAATGGATCAAAATTCTAGGCGTCGCATGTCGAGGGAGAAAATGGACATGATCCTGAAAGTGATTGTTAAGCAATTTTTCATTGAGAAGGAAGTCACATCTACTCTAGTTATGGATTCCTTGTATAGTGGGCTTAAGGCACTCGAAGGTCAAAGTAAACAAAAGAAAGTGAAGGGAAAATTACTAGATGGTGAAGATACACCAGCTCCAATTGTTCGCATAGAGAAGAATATGTTTGTTTTGGTGGATGATGTATTAGTACTTCTTGAGCGTGCTGCAATGGAACCATTGCCTCCAAAGGATGAAAAGGGTCCTCAGAACCGCATGAAGGTGAGGTTATTATTTATAGATACCATATTCATTAATAAAAATCTTTGATTCTTTGACTTTCTTTGTGGGGTGAATATTGGTGACAGTTTCTCATAGAAGTTCTATCTACAAGTCATGTTTGAGTAGTCTATCTGAATGAAAAAGAATGATTTACATTTCTCATCATTTGGTAAATTGGGTTTTAAATGTATCTTTGCTGTATAACTGCCCTTCCTTTATCAAGTGAATCCTGATGTCTTGGCATTTGGAGTTTGCACATATTGTGTTATTCTTATCATGAAAGAATAATTTTGTTTTATTATGATGGAAGTTCCTATTATCTAAATCTGCCCTTTTCTCCTTTCATACAAGGATTTGACATGGAGTGGTATCTTGGCAAAATATGTTCATACATAATTAATTACTTCCTCAATCTCTCCGTGTTTGCAAACTTTTATGCTTCATGGGGACTATATTGTGTAGCTGATTATCATTGCCACTGTTGTCCACGATGATAGCTGTGGCTGCGCAAAGTTTGTGCTGGAAGTTAACCTAAAACGGTATAATTTGCATTATTTTTTAGAATTAGTTCAGAATTGATCATGCTGGGAACCAGTGAAGACCACATCATGGCCTGGTTTATACCATACCTATGCGATCAGAATCTTTTCTGATGGATGGAGCGAGCAAAACAATGTAGAAGAAGGTAGATAGAGAGATAGAGAGAGAGAGGGTCATTGAAGTTCGTAAGGAAGTTGTGCCATCCAAGTGGATACCTTACTATGGAACTTATGGTAAATGAATGCAGTTAGCACCTTATAATGTTCTCCTGAGGTTAGCATCAATGGACTGTGAGGAGTTCAACCGGAGCAGGCTTGGTGGCAGTTTGATAAACTTATGATGTAGATTTGAGTTGGTGACCTCTGCAAGACGAAGAGCCCCACTCTTAGGAGCTCCTCTTTTCTGATATGCCATCATTTGACTTATGATCAGTCTCTTCCTTTGACTTATGCTCACTCTGTTCCTCTGAAAAAGCGAAAGATGCCCTTCGATTCAAAAAGATCTGATTTGACTCCCCCTGGCCAAACGTGCAGAGTGGCAGGGCAGTGGTACTGATTTAATCTAAGATATGGATAGAGAGAATTTTAATCAACAAATGGAGGGTAATGAATCACTTTTTTTTTTTGGGGGGGGGGGGGGGTTGCTGCAGAGTATAGAGGTCAGGTTGTAGCTGGGTACTTGTTCTGTTGGACTAAGCAATGGTCCTATTTTGGAGTCTTGACATCCATATGACCTTTTTTTGTTGATATAACTGATCACGTTGGTTGTTAATCACAAATTCAGAGCATGCAATTTATGACGATGGCTCCTATGTTCCTTAGGCTTTTGTTGTTAATCACAAATTCAGAGCATGCACTTTATGACTATGGCTCCTATGTACCTTAGGCTTTTGTGGACCTATGCAATTGTCTGTATTTATCTTGCTGGGGAAATTTAATTGATTTGCACTCTATTCAATTTGTAGGATGGCGGTGCTGGGGAGGACTTCAACAAGGATTCCATTGAGCGTGACGAAAGGCGCTTGACGGAATTGGGTCGAAGGACTGTGGAAATCTTTGTTCTTGCTCACATCTTCAGGTTGTATACCTCGACATTGTTTTTATTTTATTTTATTTTATTTTTTGGCTTAGGACTGTCTTGTTTAACTTATGTAAATATTGGCCAATGTTGTCCATTGACTGAAGAGTAGTTGGTCCTCTTTTTGTGCGTATACCTATCCTTACAGATTCCTAATGTGATCTGACAGCAATAAGATTGAAGTTGCCTATCAAGAAGCTGTTGCTTTGAAGAGGCAAGAAGAACTCATTCGTGAAGAAGAGGCAGCCGGGCTGGCTGAGAGTGAGCAGAAGGTGAAGCGTGGGGTGGCTGAAAAAGAGAAGAAATCGAAGAAAAAACAGGTCTCTCACACTTTGCTGAATTTGTATTTCTGAGAGTCCCATATAGTTTTTCTACGAGAATTCAAATATAGTACTGATACCAGCCATGGAAGTTTTAATTATTTGGTATTTTGATAAACCTGATATGTTGATGTAGCAGATAATTTTTTGCTACATATTTGATGGAGAGAAGGATTTTTAATAGAAAGCCATCATGTTATCAGTTCAATAAGGATGTTAAGACAGGATAGGAATTGCATTATTATCCATTTTTACTTGATTGAGTTCGTTAGATATACTTCAGGTATTTTCTGGGGAATGTTGAAACTTTTCTTCCCTATACTTGCTGCCATCTTCTCATATTTGCTGGAAAGCTGAGGAACTCCCGAGAGAGCCTTTTGCAAGAGGGCATTTAATGCTTTTGGCTTTTGTGTGAAACTTTTTTGTGATACTTGATTGTAGGTTTTCTTTAACAGAAGAGTGAGCTTTCTTAGCCTGTGTGTTGTGTATTTGCAAAATGGTTACCCATTCTTTGGTTCTTCCTTTTTCTTTGCCCTTTGGGGGGGGGGGGGGGGGAGGGTGTTGGGATGCATTTCTGTATCTATGCACAGGAGTTGTTTCTACTCTCTTCAATTGAAAATCTGATCTGAAATCTTTTGTTGAATTTGTAAACCTAAGGGTAAACAAAAACGGAACAACCGCAAGGGAAAAGATAAGGTGAAGGATGAAAACACGAGTGTGGCAGGACCAGACAAACAGGTGTATGGAATTCCCATTGATGATGAAAAAGACCTTGTGGAGGCACAAACCATTCTTGAAAAGGATGATGTCCTTGTGGATTTATCTGATGTTTCTGATTCAGTGGACTGTGCTGCTGACATGCTGCAGCTTGATTCAGAAGATAGAGATACAAGTCCTGCTAACTGGGAAACAGACACATCAGAGGTTCACCCTGCTGCAGAAGTCAGCAGTGGAGGAGTTAGTAGCTGCATATCGACTCTACAAAACGGGGCAGATAAGAGAAGTTCTTCTCTAATGGATGATAGCTCTTCAACGTGTTCTACAGATTCATCCCCCTCGGTGGTAATGAATGGGTCTTACAGAGGATATGCTTTTACAAACAGTAAAAGCCACAGATCAACTGTCAGGTAAACAAGCAGCCTAGGCTGCTTTCCTGTTGGGAAGGCAATTATCAATGATTTTGTAAAATTGAGCATGGAATTTGATTTTGCAGAGGAAAGAACCAGCGAGGTAAGGCAACATCTGAGGAAGTTAATGGCATTAGTGAAGCAGATAGCCAGTCATCCAAGCCTGTTGCAGATAGGCATCATAATGATGTTTCTCTTAGTGGCAAAGCAGCAGAATCTAACGGGTATCAAATAAAGAGGCCTGAGCAGACCATGGTCAATAAAGTGGGTTCTCTTTTCAGGATATTTTTAGCATCTTGTCACATCTTTGTTCAAGACACCATTTTTCTTTTTTAGCATTTTAATGTTCAGAAGTTGAATATTTGCACAACAGTAAGATTGTTTCATTGTAACTTAGAGATCACAGCTCAAACAATAGTAGCCACCTTTTTTTGTAATTCAAGGGAAAGGGTGAATTGATTTGACTCTCCCAAAGCCTCCAATGTGGGAAGGTTCATGCACTTGGCCATTCTTTTTTGGCATTTCAATGGCCTTTTTGGTACTGCTGTGGTTGCAATCATGTCATCCTGCTTGCATTTTGTAATTTAATGTCATGTTTGATAATATTATTTGGACTTTTCAAAGCTCACATTGTGCCAGTCTTCTTTTTGCCTTCCCTCCGTGCTTTCTTCTTATGATGATTATTCGTTTGTGGAAATACCTTTTAGCCCTCCCAATAGACCTCGTTTTGTTCAAATACACAATTGTTTGTTATGATCATCAAGTTGATGCATTATCACTTTCCTGATTAGTTCTTTCTCATATATTGCTAGTTAGCTTGATATAAGATGGTTTACGCATTTTGATTTGATAGGAAGAGGAGGTTATGCTGATGCAAAGGAAGGCAAGCAATAAAGACCAAGTTGATACGGGACATTCCAAAGAGAAGACTTCAGTTGTCTCTTTCTTACCTAGGAGTCCAACCAGGATTTCGAACTCTACAGCTCCATTGAAGTCGGACAGCAAGAGTGATCCTGTTGTTGATCTTTCTCCACTGAAGAAAACTTCGTCGAACAGCTCACAACAAACCGACAAGGCACCTTCGCCTATGAGCATGTCCCACAATACTAATGGGTCAAGACATGATTCCCTTAAGGTCTCCAGTCCAAAACCAGTGGAGAGACTTTCTGGGCAACAAACCACCCCTATGATGTCGAGGCCCTCTGGTGCACCTTTTATACCTGGATCCAAGCCAGCTGCCCCAGCTGTTTCAATTATCCAAGCAGCATCGACAGCGGCACCTTTGTCTCGTTTGGTGAGTGCAGATTGTCAACCAGGCCCTGACCCCTCCCTAGCAACCCATGGTTATGTTCCTCAGTCTTACGTAAATACCACAGTTGGTAACTCTGTTGATTCGAGTTCAGCTGGTTTCACTCATCATCTCTCAGCAAGCTCGATGGTAAATCCATCACCTACTTTCGCCCAACAGCCCGCTTTGATGGCTGCACCTGTGTTCCTTCCGCAGGGCTCTGAAAGGTTGGATGCTAACTGTATCAATTTGGGGATTTCTTGCCATTGGAAGGACAGTCCTCATAGAGATGCTAGCAGAAACATGACTTTTGATTCATCATCAATGCTTAATGTGGTCCAAAAACTTGATTTACATGGGCCTGTCAACCGTGGGTCCCATGTGCCCTTCTTATCTTCTGATTTTCCAGTCTCCACTTCTGGCCGTCAAGCTCAAGGTGTATTGGGAGATGAGTTCCCGCACCTCGATATCATCAATGATCTGCTCAACGATGAGCATCAGGGAGGTGGGAGCACGAGTATGGAAACTGCCGTTTTTTGGGGTCTGGGCAACAGGCCAAACCTTCTGAATCAGCAGTTCACTTTGCCAAGTGATATGGGCGTTTCAGATGACATGGTGTCTTCAGCCAGCTCCTGCAGACTTGAACGGTCACGGAGCTACATCGATGATGGGTTCCAAAGGGATGCCTGCAGCAGTCATTTTGATACTCCGAGGGAATTCATCCCCCATGCTGATCTGATGTCTTATTCCAATGGATATTTTGATGGCGTGGCTCAGAACCACTGGCAGGCAGCTGCCCCCGATCTCTCTTTCCTAAGCATGAGGAATTCCGGAGTGGGGAACGGGTATCAGCTCAATGTTCGAGATTACTTGAATCAGGCATGTGGCATGAGTGGCTATACAATGTTCAGGCCTTCCAATGGATATTGAAAGGGTGGGAAATTAGGGTGGTGAGCGCCCTCGACGTTGTAATAAGGTACCCTTGTGTCAGGTCTTTTAGATTTGGAGGGTTGTAACCCATTTGAATGAAGATAACAAAGTTTGGGATAATGATGATGGCTTCCTCGCTTTCAAGTTTCTTATCAATTAATTGATACATGAGGCTTTTCCTTATGTTTATGGGCATTTTATGGGTTATAGCGTGGGTATTATTTTATTATATGGTACCCTGCCACTGGTTTGCCACTATACAGTAATATCTAACTGTTAAGAGATACAGAAATATCTTAGGTAGTATCAATAATTGATCAGTCCCAAACAAAATTCCTTGTTTTTAATAATAGCGTCGCATTATAGAATTGAATATTTTAACCATTTTATGGTGTTCCTTTTTTTTTTTTTTTTATAGTTTTAGTTTTTAAAGTATTACATAGTTACCATATTTTGGTACTTTCAGTTTTTGAAATGTTTGGCCTTATTATTATATTATATGTATGGATTAGGATGATAAAGACAAAACCACACTGGAAAACTTTCAGTTTTTGAAATTTTTACGCTGATGTTTATTTTAAATCATCACTTATTAAACTTTTACAAATATAAAAACCCAAATTTACGGGATGAAGGGAGTTGCTAAGGAGGGTGTATAGCCAAATGAAAATATGAAGGAAAATCCTTCAAAATTTATGAAAACAACTTAGGGGATATAGAGCCTGAAGAATTCTCTACCATAGGGACCATAAATACATTGGATAACGCATTTTTCACTCAAAATAATAAGACACAACAACTTATATAAAATGAAATGAAATTTATTTTTCTTAGTATTAGTATTCACAAAATTATTTCTGTATATTTTTTTTACTATAAGGTACAGCTTTGTAACCCGATTTTAATTTATATTTTATAATGTCATTTTTGATTTTTCCAACCATGACAACTTGTATCCCACGACAACTTATAGTATTAGAACAGGTCATAAGAAAAATCTTTTAATGATTTGAGGAGCTAAATTTCTTTTATAAATTATAGTGTGATAGGTCTTAAATGTCAAGTGACCATGGTGGTACTAGGTCTTTGCAGGGGGATGATTATCTTGCCGTCGTGGTGAAAATGGTACAAGTCTTGGATCAGATTATGCAAAAGCGGCTAAACTAGGAGCAAGTGGGAATTCAGGGTGTGTAATGACCGGTTATAATTGATTTATGAATGAGCAATTTTCTAAATTTTTAGAAGCTACAGATTTGATAAAGGTAGAGATATGAATTTAAAGTGTTAGAAGTTATCAATTGACTTGAGGAAGAGAAGCTCAACTTCATTGTTTATAAGTTGGATAGAAAGCCGACTATTAGTGGGTTATGAAGAAAAGAATTTAGAGTTTAGAAAAATAAAGAGATTACATATAATATATTTACAAAGGCATTTCTTGATAAATATTTTTCAGCAAACCTTTGTAAGCAAAAAGATGATAAATTTTCAAGGTTAAGGCAAAGTAATCATATGGTGGTACCATCTAACCCAAAGTTTACCAAGCTAGCTTGGTTTATCCCACACTTGGTGATGGAAGAGGCTACGAGGGTAATAAAATTTTTACAAGAGTTAAAGGATACAGTGTGAAAATAATTTATGACGTTTCGTCTAAAGACATATAGAGAAGTGCTTGATTGGATTTCTCTCATTGAATATTATCTAGATAAAACCATATTTTTTGAAAAGTGAATTACAAAATGAAAATATCTAAGTTTAGAATAAAAAAGATCGCACAAAAGATCCAAATTCCATTATAAGTGGACAAAAAAGTTAGTTAAAGTACAAGGTGCTCTTGGAAAAAAAACAATAATCTAAAACGGCACATGATCATTGTAGGAAGTTCCATGGAGGTGGGCTATGCTATTAATAAACTGAAGCATATTTTAATTATAGTCAGGCACATGATTAAAGAGTGCCTTCACAAAATGAGACAAGTGGGCCATAGACCAAGTTTGCTAGGAAAAGGCGACTACTAAGATACTCAAGTTTTTTTGTCAATAGTTGAAGGTAATATATTAATTTTTTAAAATCTTATACGTATTTATCGATTATCTGTGCTCTACACATTCTTTGTGGCTTGTACATTTGTTTGTTATTTGTATGCCTCACCTTTGACTATACATTGGTAGTGTCTACCTTGTTGGCAAGCCTTTTGTAGCGGATATTATCCATCCATGTATGCAATTTAGGTTAATGTATTCAAGTTATACATAGGTTTAATGTTGTTAGATATGGTGACATTGATGTCATTTTGTGATGGACTAATTTGCATGTTATTATACTAATATAAATTATTCTCATTAAAGAGTATATTTTTCTATTCTAGTGTGTTAATCTTTTAAATTTTAATGGTATATAAGTGAGGAGTCGACATGTTTAATTTTCACATTTCAAGCATGTCAATTGATGTGGGATAGGCATTAAGCTCATCTTGCTTATGTTACTTCTATTGAAAGCCATAGCATGGCAATCGAAGAGATATCGAAAATATAGAAATTTAAAGATGTTTTCCTGGAGATTTACTTGGTTTGATACCAAATCAAAAAATTGAACTTAATATTGACTTGGTGCAAAGTTCTGCACCAATTTTCAAAGCTCCATAGAGAATGGCTTTTCTAGAGTTAAGAGAATTAAAGCAACAGTAGCTATGGTTGTTAGAGAATGGATTTTTGACCAAGAGTGTCAACTTGGGTTGCTCTTGTGTTAGTTATAAAGAAGAAAGATGGGCAACAGGGTTATATATTAATTATCAGGAGTTAAATAAAATCACAATCAATAATAAGTATCCATTACTATAAATTGGTGATTTGTTTTACCAATAAGAGGGGGCATAAATTTTTTCCAAGATTGATATTTGTTCAAGATACCAACAATTTAGAATCAAGAAAGAGGACATATGGAAAATGGCTTTTCAAACAATGTATAATCACTATAAATTTTTATAATGCCTTTTGGTTTGACTAATAGACTCACAATATTTATGGATTTAATTAATCGAGTGTTTTAATCGTATTATATCATTTCGTTGTAGTTTTTATCGATGGTATTTTAACCTACTGGATGAATTATTAGGAGGATGAGATTCACTTGAAGGTTGCCTTGCAAACCCTTAGAGATAGACATTTGTTTGCAAAATCAAAAAAAAATGTTAGTTTTGACTCATGAAATTGGCTTTTCTTAGCCAAGTCGACGAAATGTAAGTTTGGCTCATGAAATTTGCCTTTTTTAAGTCACATTATTTTGAATGATGGAATTTCGTTGATCCAAAGGAGATAGGTGTGGTTGCAAAATGGGAAAGACTTACAAATGTTATCAAGATTTGTATTTTTTTGGGATTAGTTGGATATTATAGAAGATTTGTTAAAATATTTTAAGGATTGCCATACTTTTAACTTATTTGGCCTAAAAGAATTTGATGTTTTGTCAAGATGTTGATTGTAAAAAAAGTTTTTAAGAATTAAATGATCATTTGGTTTCAATACTGATTTGAAAATTTTTAAGGGAATTATAGGATTTATAGTCTATTATAATATATCATTAAAAAAAAAGTTTGAGCTGTTTGGTAATATAGAATGGGAAGGTTATCACTTACATGTTAAGGTAGCTCAAAACTTCTAAACAAAATTATTCTATACATGAATTGGAGTTAGCGGACATTATTTTGCATTGAGTATTTGGAAACACTATTTGTATAGTAAAAAATTTTTAGTTACTTTGACAACAAAAGTTTCAAATATTTATTTTTTAAAAAATTAATATGAAATAATGACATTGGATAGATTTAGTTAAAAACTAGAATTATAAAATTCAATACCAACTCGAAAAGGCGAACATGGTTGTAGATGTTCTGCGCCAAAAATAAACCAACATGATAGCTCATTTAGTGATTAAGGAATTTAAAATATTAGATGGAATAAAGAATTATAACATTCAACCATACTTATAAGATACATGTATAATTTTATCTTATTTTCAAGTGTAGCCAATGATCATTGAAAAGATTAAGGTAATGGAATAAAAGATTCATTCTTGGTGGATATTGTTGAAGATTTAAATGTAAAATTACGGACAGATTTTAACATTTGGGATGGTGAAATTATTAGATCTCAAGATTGCATTTATGTGTTTGACAATGGGGAGATTAAAAAAGAAATTATAAACAAAGCACATAGAGTTAAATACACCATCCCCTCAAAAGTTAACAAGATGTATTGAGATTTGAGAAAGCATTTTTTGTTGAGAAAAGAATGAGAAAAATCGCAACATTTATAGAAGGATATGTCATATGCCAACAACTTAAAATTGAACACCAAAAGACACCTGAACCAAAACAAGAGAGTTTTGTACACACTTGTGTGCGTGCATATACACATATATATAATTAAAATTTATTGTAGGATTAACTGATAGTTTTATATAGTGTTGCATTCTAATCTTAGTTTATATTTTATAATGCTAATTTTTATTTTTGAAATTGGGATCGAAAGCGCCACAAACTAAAACTTTATTCTTAAAAAAGGAAATGACAACTCCTCCTGTGGGGACATCAATTCTCATTAATATGTAAATAAAATTATCTGATTTGGGGTCACAATTCTGCATCAATCATGTCATTAAAAAATTACAATAAGAACTCGTTTTTGTGGTGGTTCAAATTCTTACTGTCATTAAAACTTTATTTAATTTGGGTCTAATTTGTTTTTTTATCGGACATAATATTTGGGTCCAATAAGTATATCGGTCGAGTAATATGGAATCAACGGATAATCATTTTTAGTATATGCTTTCTTGTTCTTTGTAGCATTGAAGTTGATAGATAGGATTAGGAGGCTAATGCAATAGCAGTGTTAAAGACAATTATTATCTTTTATTTGCACAAATTCTTTGGGATTGTGGAACTAGGTCGGGCAGGTGCCTTATTTCGTAAAGTAGAACACAATAATGATGAGCCACAAAGTAAACTGTCTCCTTACCACTGGATTTTCCCTGTATAACGATCATTATACTCATTACAGTTATTTTGCCAGTTCATGTGGACAACATATGTAGACAAAGTTGTCTGACACTTGCCCTGCTGCTACTTCAATGGTATACAAATTTGGCAGGGGTGGATAGCACTAATATATTTCCACATTACCGAGTGACATCACCCAAATGGCATATTTCGACAATTTGGACTCCTACAACCCGTCAATGATCATGATGACAACTCGCACTGTGTTAGATCTCGAGTAATCGAAATGTGAGTCAGATGACATGCAACAAAGTGTAGATCCATTGTTGCGCTCGGCTTTACAAACAAATTGTTGGTGGCACTGGGGGTCCAAGTGACTTGTCATCCTAGTACTCCTGCATAATATGGTACCACATGAACACTCAGCCGCAGATTAGGGGTGCACTAGCAGAATGAGTGGTACGTCTGGCATCGGCCCACTGAGAGCACTGCTAGGACCGGGAAACATAAGCAATTCTGATAAGCAATTCTGATAAACAATTTGGAGTGGTATTGGAAACTCATTCTAGGATAGTTAGGCAATTGGCACTCAAATCATGAGCAATAGGTTCCCCAGCAAATCGAGTTTGACTACCAATATTATCCAGCAATTGAAGATCTCTTCCAAGTCCTCGCTATAGACTACATCACGAGTGAGATGCAGTGATTGAGAAAAGCAGCACTGTTTCCTAATCTGTGTTTCTTCACTGAGTGAGTGAGCTGAAAGCAAGTAATGCACAAGCAAGGTGATTGATTCTTTGGCTCTGCTACAAGCAATGACGTTCCTCAGAAGCTCCTCAAAGCAGTTTCTGTTACCAGAGAGCCATCTCATCAATCATGGCCTATGACACCACAAAAGGAACAAATGGCCATCGCTTGAGCTGTTTCATCTGCCAAATCTGACAGTAAGGTCTCTTTTGGAGCATCCAATCTCTTCGCAAAGGCTGCAGCCAAAGCTTCTGAACACTTGAAACCTGGGGAAGGAACACTGATGCATTTCTTATCCTCCAACTCTTCTTAAAGCGCAGCTTGCTTCATTGCCTGCAGGACCGTTGTGTAATTCAGTACCAAAAGCATTACTTGGGCCTTCAGAGGGGTATTCCTGAGATCCTTAAATTTTCACCAACCGTAGAACTACCAAGATGACAATTATTACATTCAACAACCCCATCTGTTCTTTCTTTGCAATGAGCCAAATTTACTACAGGACTGAAGTTTTTGGACAAAAACAAGTAATCCAAAAGCTGCTGAGCAGAGCACTGCTGTTGACTAAAGAATAACCCACTGACGCTTCAGTATTGAAGCCAAGATCATGGTTTACAAGAGTCTGTCTCCTGTTTACCAAAAGAGGAATTTTTAAAGAATTATGAAAGCCTCCAATGTCTTTCACTACATCAGATGTCTGGTTACGTGAAGACCTATTAGCACAGCAAGTTAGATAGTCAAGCTGAAAGATAGCAACATTTAAGCCTTGCAGTTAACAAAAGATTGCATTTGTCAGGCTCAGCATTATCCGGCCTTGTGACCATCAACATCTTATGGCTTCTTGATGACTTCTAGTTCTTCACAACCTTTGCTTGTCTGATGATAATCATGCAACATTTTTTGGTCCAGAAACTTCTGATTTGGTCTATAGATGGACTTGAAAAAGGATTGGAAACCAAAGCCATTGAAGTGGCAGTCTTGATCTCGACTACATGTGGAATGTCCCTTGTTTTCATTCTCACTATGCTGATTTGCAAGCAAAAGAGAAAGGGAATGTGCCTTGTCTTCTATATGTATAGGCAGACCTTTTCTCACGTTGGAAATCCAATTTACAAATGAGCAGTTTGTTCTAGTGAAGGATGTGGAACCAGGATGGTGTTTGATTTGCCGTTTCAGTCTTTTATTCTCAACAACCAATGGCTCCTCAAAGTTCAAGGTTTGCTTAATTCCTGCATTTAATAATGCACTACTATCACAACTTTCAACACTCTCATTGCTACCTTCATCTTTTGATGTTCTACCCTCAGACAATGCCTTCTCCTCTCCTTTTCTCTGGCGCACGCGGGTTCTGAATGGAGAATATTTACTTGTGACATGAACATCCACATTCAGCTGCTGCTTCTCATCATGAAAGCCATTCTTAAAGTCACAAGAATCTAACACAGCCTCACCCAAAGAGGGAAAATCATTTTCATCCATCAACTCAATTTTCTCCAGAGGACAACTGTTAGAAGCAGGTGACGCGGTTTTGTTTCTGTTGACTTGCTTACCTGCTTCATTAAGTCTACTGTCTAGGTAAGGTAGATTCAATGTCAAATCATCAGGACGTTGACAGTGTGAAGGTTGCAATTCATGGAGGAAAACACGATTATGCAGCATCTGATTACTATGACTATCATCTTCATTCTGTCCAATATAGCCACACGATTTCACACCATTAACATTTCTGGCCTTCAAGTTTACAGGTGCAACATCAGGCTTAGAAACACCATATTTAAATGAGGCATTCTCAGCTGCTATTCCATTTTCCAGGCCTGAAGGAAACCCAAAACGCACAGGAAAACATGATTATTTTTATGTGCAAAGATGAAAATGCAGATTAATTAAACGGTAAGCAAACAGAAGAGCAAACTCCAGAAGCTTCCACAGCAATTGTATCTAAAGCATTATAAAAGCCTCAACTGAGGTAGAAATTATTCTGATTCCTATTAATGTTTCCGTGGATCGCTGTGAATCTTCTTATAAAGAGAAATTTCTTGAAATTCTCTCACGCATTTAACTCCCGTAATGAAATAAGAAATCCAAAAGTATACTGAATCTGGAGAATAAACTTAGAATCACCCAAAACGCATTTAACACAAGCTTTATCTACTAGGAGATCAAAATCAAAATAAAGCACTAAGTGCCGAATTATATTTCTTGACATATGCTAAATTTCCCATATCTCAAAAGCATTATCCATTACTTCGGGCACATCTAAATAGTAATTCATTTAGGAAAATTGTATATGTTGGCTACAAACCAACTATGCGGATCATAATGTTGGGAAATTACAAAAATCTATTTGAGAAAAAGAAAGTATACACAAAACCAAACATGTGGATCACAAAGTTGGCAAATCAAAAAAAAAAACTTACTAGAGAAAAAAGTGAAGTACACACATATCAGAATGTTCTGTTGGATGCAACTCCAGATGACAAATCTAGAAATGAACACAGCTACAAAGAGATAGAGTAGCACTCAAGGAGGACAAATGTTAAACGTGGTTTGGGCAAACAATCCACCTGTGACGGAGTGATTTGATGTAGTTGAGGCAATAGAAGCTGAAGGGTAGGGCTAGAAGCCAAAGAGTGAAGAAATATTTGATTGTACGTCAACAATCAAAATATGGTGTCGGAAAAATGTAGAATTGTAAATGAGGATTCAAAAAGCCAATGCCAATGGCTGATATTGTGGACTTACTGAATTCGATGCTGTGACAATTTACACAAATACAACGGTAAATGTGACAGAAAAATATCGAAAAAACTAATATTTTTCAACACAGCTCTCACATAAATGATTTTTGTTTTCAATATGCCAAACCAAAGTGGATGCCAACACAAACTATAAAATGTCACCTACTTTGAATCCACATTAACAATGCACAGGAAACAGTCACGACCTTCCCAACACCATACCTTAGGCATAGTGGATGCAGTCTAGGATTTGGCAATATGGGGTGGTTGATGAAGCCATGAATTGCAAAGTTCAAAATGAGGAGTTCCAAGAAAAACCATGTGACAATATACAGAGAGGGAAGTGCCAAGAGAGATAAGCCATACAGTAACAACTGGAAGAAATCCAAAGGGCTTCTAATTAATGCTCTGATTGTTCCCAGAGCCAAAGTTGCAATCGGAAGAAGCCTTTAATCAGTGTCAGAAGAAGAGTATGGCAGACTTCAGTTTCTTCTTTCCAGAAAACTGCCGGCGTCTCTAAGAGTGCTAACATTAAGATATTAAATACTGATTAACTGATTGCACTAAAAAGTAGATCCTGCTCTAATAAAGCCGATTAAATTAAAATACATGCATTACAATATTACAAATCAATCCCTAAAAGGGATTTGAGTGATGACAAGTGTTAAGAGAACAAAATCATTCACGAGCCTTCACCAAACAAGTGTAAATTATCATGTACTTTTTGCAATTTTGGAAAGGCGGCTTTTGTCAATAAGTAATATTCTGTATCTATAAATACAAGACAATGGTTGTGTTAGACAATTCTGAATGGCAGATGCACCTGCAACAAACATAAAAAGTGTTTATAAGGTAACAAATTCACTTGAGTGTGACCGTTCAAAAATATCACCTGAAGTTCTAAGTACCTATCAATTGTTAACTTTTCAGCACAGTAGTGCATATGATCCTTCCACCTGAGACTGTCTTATGTATATACGCTACCATGATGTGACAATTTTGGCACGTCTTAACTCTAAACAAGAATTGAAACATGCAGTGGTCATGAGTCGAATTGTGGCAAAACATTGGGTGTTTACAGAGAATTTTATGCATAGTTATATCGAAAATAAATAAAGATAAGGCCTACCTTATATATGACCCACGCCTTTTTCTAAATTCTCCAATGTATCTTTGTTCATGAAAAATTATTACACAATTAGCAAGCAAACCTCATCAATCTAAAAGAGTTTGCTTTCCTTCAATTGTGACAAAAAATAAACAAGACTCTTGTTGAGTTCCGATTACCAAAACTTTATTCGCATAACTGAGAACTAATCTCTATAAGGATCGTTACAGAAACCTTTGGTTGAACCTGCGAGGGGATGACATGAAAACACACAATATAAATTGATAATCACAATAATGAGAAACAAGATTTTGCGTGAAAAATCCCTTTCAGAATCTAGAGAAAAACCATGAAATGATGTCCACTATAAAAATATCCACTATATAACATAACCA